>PVJA010007718.1:0-39423 GCA_004027025.1 Myocastor coypus
TTTTTTTTTTTTTTTTTTTTTTTTTTCTTTTTTTTGAGACAGGGTCTCGCTATGCAGTTGAGGCTGGTCCTGTGCTCACTTTTGTAGCCCAGGCTGGTCTCGAACTCGCACCAATCCTCCTGCCTCAGCCTCCCAAGTGCTGGGATTACAGGCGTGAGCCACCACGCCCGGCTTGCTGTTTGACTTTTAAATAGATGATTAAATTTTATTTTATCAATTAAGTTTGTGTAATATTCTATACTTATTATCTTTTCTACAATATTCACAGTATCTTCACCAGTAGATTTTATCTCCAGAAACTACTTCCTTTGCTCATTGATAAGAAGCAACTTATTCAAGTTCTACCATGAGATGGTATTAATTCAGTCACATCTTCAGGAGCTACTTTTAATTGTAGTCTTCTTGTTTCCTCTACATTTGCAATTCTTTCATTGAACAATGAGGAGGTACTCAGTCATTCATGAGTTTGGAATCAACTGCTTCCAAACTCCTGTTAATGTTGGTATTTTGATTTTCTCCCATAATCAAGAATCCTTTTCTAAAGCTTTCAATTTACTTTGCACAGATCCACCAAATGAACCACTACCAAGCAGCCGTATGAAATCTAATTCTTAAATATTAAGGTTGGAAGGTCAGAATTACTCCTTGATTCATGTACTGCAGAATGGATGTTGTTTTAGCAGACATGAAACAACACTTATTTCATGGTATTCTTCATCCGAGATCAAGAACACTATCAACATAAATATTTTCAAAAGGGTTTTTTTTTTTTTGCCTTAAGCAGTGAATTCTGAACAGGAGGCTAATACTTGGTAAACCACCTTGTAAGGTGATGTGCTGCTATTTTAGTTTTTCCATGTACATAGCATAGGCAGAATAATCACTGGAATTAAGGATTTTGTAGAATTCTGATACAGTAAATGAGCACAAGCAACAGCCAGACTTTTCTTTGAAGCCAGTCATTGAGCTCTCTTCACTAGATTGCATCTTCTTCCAATACAAGGTTTTTTTTTTTTTCTGTCTTTTTGAGAAAAGGTCTTGCTATGCAGTTCAGGCTGGCCTTGAGCTCACTTTTGTAGCCCAGAATGGTCTCAAACTCTCACTGATCCTCCTGCCTCAGCCTTCCAAGTGCTGGGATTATAGGTGTGTGTTTATGCTGGCTCATAAGGCTGTTTTTATCTACACTGAGAATCTGTTTAATGTAGCTACCTTCAGCAGTTATCTTGGTCAGATCTCTGGTTAACATGCTACAGCTTAAGTAACAGCACTTGCTGGTTCATACTGTACTTTTATTTCACTGTAGATTCTTTCAGTGAACCTTATGAACTAATCTCAGGTAGCTTTCAGTTCTTCCATTGCAGTTTCCTCATTCCTCTTTGCCTTCACAAAACTGAAGTGAACTAGAATGTTGCTCTGGATTACAGAAATGTGGTGGGAATGATGCCTGATCTAGACCACTAAACTTTCTCATCTTAGAAAGGAGGCTATTATTAGGTTAACTTTTTTTTTTTTTTTTTGGTGAGGTTACATACCTGATACTGCTTTTCTTTTTTCTTTTTTTTTAAAGTGAATACAAGTCATAGTAAAAGAAAAAGAAAATTAGAAACAATCATTTCTTGTAAGAACTATGACTTTGCATTCACAACTATGTTAACTGGTACAAGAGGTCAAGCCTGTAGCCTGTTTTGCTTTTGCCACACTTTTTTCACTAAACTTAAATTCTGCCTAGTTTTTGCCTTAATGTTAAAGATGTGCTACTCTTTCTTCACTTGAACATACAGAGACTACTGTCAGATGACTAAATGGCCTAATTTTAGTATTACTGTCTCAAGACACAGGGAGCCTGTAAGAGGAAGCAAAGGGAGATATCTTTTGCATTCTACGTAACTGCTAGGGGAAAATCATTTCATTGTGATTAGGGCTTCTCTGAGGTCTAATGTCTTGCTCTGTCAGCTGTTTCCTGGACGTTGGGTAGTGACAGACGTTCAATTTGTGAAAGTGAAAAAATACATATGTATGAAACACAACAAAGTGAAGTGCAATAAAACAAGGTAGCTCAGCCGATTGTACTGCTGATTTCTATTGGGACTACTGAAAGGAATAGTTAATGGTTAAATTTTTGGGGGACCAATTTTGCATCTTTATATCTGGTAATCTAAACAACTAGTTTGAAGACAACACTCTGAAACAGAAGAACCACTGATGAAGTAAAAAAAAAAAAGCAAAAACCACAAGGTATGCCTGTACTTATGTTTGAGGTTTGGTTTCTTTGTCAAACTAGGAATTCACCACTACCCCAGAGTTGTGAAGTAAATGTAGAACACTTGTAAAGCAGTGGTTAGCACATTCTTCACACTCATCCAATAGTACTACTATTATACATGGTGGGCCAGACACACATGAGAAGTACTGTGTTTAATCCATGAATGATACTATAGCAACTCTACTGAACTGTGGTCAAAGCTTTAGTTTTATAAACATGAATGCACTGGGCTAGGGAGATAGCATAGAGGCACAAGTGCCTGCTTGCCAAGTGCAAGATCCTCAGTTTGATCCCCACTACTGCAAAACAAAACAAAACAAAAAACCATGAACACCTGAGCAAAGTGCTATTTGTTAATTCAACTGTATCAGCATCTGCTAGGTGCCAAGGCACTATAGCGGGAGTTTGGGATATGGTAGTAAGACATTCAGGCTCTCTCTATGGAGTCCATACTCAGATTGGTAGGTGGTAAAACAAGATGGGAAACTCACATAAGACACAAATAACTAACTTCAGATATCTGTAAATGCCATGAAGAAAAAGAGACATGGTGTTTGCTGCTTTCAAATAAATAAAGAGAGCTAAATGAAGTTGTAGGAGCCAAACATACACAGGGATCCAGGCTTCCAGATTCAAGGCAGAGAATTCCAGGGAGAGATTAAAGTCAGTATAAATGCTCTAAGACAACAAAACAAAACTCAACAACAACAAAAAAACAGGGTTCAGAAAACAGTAAGGAGGAAAATGCTTAGAAACTCAAAACTGTAGAGTCAATATAACATTTTTTTGGACCCTGGGTCCAATCTACCTGTAAGTATAAAATCACTTCTATGGTTCATTTTCAAAAGGGAAAAAATAAAATAACAAGAATAAACATATAGAAAGAGTAGGTACTATGCTGGTTCTTGAGACTTACTTTGGCTATTTATAAATTGACCTGAGGGGTTCTCCGGTTTTCTATGTAAAGTTATTTCTTAATAAGCTGAATGGAAATGTCTGTCACTGGTTAGACAAAGATTTTTTTTTTTTTTTTTTTTTTTTAAAAAAGGACAATACTGAAAAATGAGTAATGGAATGTGACTAGAAACAGTTAAAACAGATCCCACATCTGTGGATATAGGTTGAAGAAAGAGGAGGAAAGATTAGTTTTGTACAGGTAGATGGGATAGGTTGAAGAACAGAGGACAGTACAATCAAATGACAATGAAATGGAACAAACAATACAAATGAGCACACACAAAAAATATCCTGAGAATCACCAGTAGGATTCATTAAATGCATGTTTTCTTAGATGAGGCATAAGCATTTAGTGTTGCCTTCTGCCTCAATTTAAATACTATAACTTGTTTTAATTATTTTCAAGAAATGACCACATGTAGTGGTACCTGAGCTTATAAACTCCACTTGTTTTACAATGTTTTTTGTTTGTGGGAGGAAGATGGCCCTGGTTATATTTGTCACTGGATGTGGAACTTGTAAACAAAAGCAAAATTTATGGAATGATTTGGTTTGCAAATAGACATGCTTGTGAACTGTTGTATTACTGTACTATTGTTTACAAAAACAGGTGGAATAATTTATAATTTGTTTTTAAACAGCAGAAACTATAAGAATAAATATCTTATGCCTCCCCCTACTCAAGAGGCCAGAGTAGTGGTGAAGATGCATATCACAGTGGGCTGTTTGTATCACTGATAATTTGCAAAGGGTTGGCAACTTTGGGTTAGGGAATTAACTCTGAATTAGAACAAGTATGAATTCAAGAACAGTTGCATGCTGATATTACCAAGCTGAACACTTTCCCCTTGGGATTAAATAACAGTTTGGTTTTTTTTTTTAGCTCAAAATGTAACAAAACCAAGTGAAGAAACAAATCAAAGTTAGACTCAAACTAGGATGATAATTAAAATATGAATTTTAAACTTTCATCTTTTATGCTTTACATTCCTATTTTTGAATATAACTAAAATGCACTTGAGATATAATTATAAATATAATTAATAAATTTACCACCTGGAGGCATGTCTTCCAATTTTTTTTTTTTGTAAATCACCAAAAAAATCTTTAAATGTAATAGAGGTTAAGAGGCAGTAACCATGAGACAATTATGTAATTTCCAGTTTTAAATCTTACAGGCATACTTGTTCATACTGATATTTCAAAGTGAACTGGAAATAAATTGATAAATTTCATTTCATATTTAGTTCTATTTTTCACTGTACAGATTAAGATTTAAATGATCTTAACATAGACTAATATTAAAATCTTTCTAGGAATTTCTTCAGTGTTTTTCCTACTAATAGCCATTAGCCATTATGAAATTTTAAAGGTGCTGTAATGAAAAGCGAAGATCAAAGTAGTAACAGGACTAAAATTAGCCATAAATTTATTTTTTAAACTGTATTTTTATTTATGTTATGGTTGGCTCAGCCTGTCCTGGGGGTGGGGCTGGTGTAGCTTGTGGTGCCAGGGTCAAACCATGGTCCCTGTGGTTGTTTAAGCTTGCCTAAGCAGGCACTTTAGACTGCTGAGCTAACTTGCTGGCCCATAAATTTATTTATTTTTAAATGTTGAAAGTACAAGTAAAAATACAATAAAAATCTACTCATGAAATATATTCAACTGAGAGAGATGCACAACCTAAATTCTATCTATACTCTAACTAAGGAATATGTTACAGTTCAAAACTCCCTAAGTTCCACCGAGATAGCTCAGTTGCATAAGCACCTGCCTAACATGCGTAAAGTCCTGAGTTTGATCCCTGGCACAAAACTCAATCAATCACTCAATTAATTTCCTAACTGAAGCTATTCTTCAGATGCTGTATCAAATGTGTATAGTAGAGAGTGCAGTTCTCAAAGGTTACCTAGGAATGCCAGGGTGATCCATGAAGTCAAGCCTACTTTCATATTAATACTAAGATGTAATTTGCTTCATGTGTCATTAAGATTTAACAGAATTTTCCACAGATTGTATCACATATGATGTGACATCAAATGCAAAAGCAGAGAGAATTCAGCTCTGTTCAATTACATCAGAAATTAAAGAGAGACACTGCAAAGAAAAATGCTACCACTCTTCAAGATTTCATTTAAAAATTCTTTATACAAGTGATCAAAATGTTATCTATGAAAACACACAAACTGTTATTTTTATTTTTTATTTTAATTTTTTTCTTGTTTCAGACCCATTGTTTGTTCATTCACTCATTTTTATGGCCGGCTCAGCCCACCCTGAGGGCAGGGCTGGCGAAGCATGTGGTGCCGGGGATCGAACCACGGTCCCTGAAGCCGCCCAAGCTTTCCCAAGCAGGCGCTTTAGACCACTGAGCCATCCGGCCGGGTCCCACAATCTGTTATTTTTAAACACACTTTTTCATTTTACCGAGGCAAATAAAAACTAGATATATGTAAGGCATACATTTTTGATAAATACATTGTGAAATTATTGCTATAATCAAGTAAACTAAAAACTCCATCACAGCTATATTCTGTGTATGTGTGGTCAGAACATATTAATACTCTCAAATTTCTCTATTGTAATTTACCATGCATTATGTATCTATGGATATAACTCATATAGCGAAAAGTTTGGAGTTTTCATTACCAAAAATGTAGTGATCATGAGACCAAAAAGTATGACGACTATCACGCAAATATTAGCAATTAGACTTGAATTGAGCATAAGCCTTATTTTTATGCCAAATAATAAATTAAGATTTGTATGACTAAAGGATGAATTTTCTTTAAGCAAGTTATGACTTTCTTAGTGCAAATGTTGAGTACTGCTGTTGAGAAATATTGCTCTTCAATGACTTCAGATAAGCTAAAGCCTATCATTAACTTTCTTATTTTTATTTTTTATTTTATTTTATTTTATTTATTTATTTATTTTTGCTTTTTTTTTGAGACAGGGTCTCACTGTGCAGTTCAGGCTGGCTTTGAGCTCACTTTTGTAGCCCAGGCTGGTCTCGAACTCACAGCGATCCTCCTGCCTCAGCCTCCCAAGTGCTGGGATTACAGGCGTGCGCCACCACGCCCGGCTTGTCATTAACTTTCTTTAAAAAAAGTTTTCTCTTAAGCTCATTGTATGCATGAGCCCATTGCATTTTGTGAGAACCTAAACCAACTTCTACAATTAGGAAATACTTACTAAATTGCACAGCTTCAATGGCATAAAAAATTGAAACTTTTACAAAGTATTTTGTTGAACCAATCTTTTGATCTATAAAATATTAATGGATGACTTTAGAGCCACTTAAACTTAATACATATACTTACAATGTAAAAGCCAAAACTAAGGCTAGATTTCCAAGTGTTTACAGAGTAAATATTTTAAACAAAAAATTTTTAAAAGGCAAAGAAATAGCAAAGATAAATAAAGGCATATCACAAACATTTACATCTACAAGTAAAATATAATTACTCCTTCAATAATGTATTTTTTCCAGTTGTTACAATACACTTTACAGCTTGACCAATCCAAATCTGAAAATCCACAATACTTCAAAATGTAAACTTTTTGAGCACTAATAATGCCACAAGTAGAAAACTGCACATCATAAAATTATGTCCTGAAAAATTACTTGACTTACTTATTCATTTATTTGCATGTTAGGGAGGGGTCTATAGGGTGTTCAGGGTCTCACTACTAGACTGGACTCCTAGTGATCCACCTATTTATAGCCTCCCAAGAGCTGGAAATAAAGGCGTGCGCCACTACACCCAGTCTCAATTACAGTCTCAGTGCCCCCCGGGGGCAGGGCTGGAATGGCAGGCCCAGGAATTGAACCCCCATCCCCTGTGCCTGCTTGCAGGTGTGAAAAATTATTTTAGAATATTTAAAAAATATTACCTTCAAGTTTCATTTATAAAACTAAATTTTCCAAGATACCTCATTATGTACCTGCAAATACTGCAAAAATCCCATGTCCAAAAACACTTCTAGTCCTAAGCCTTTCAGATAAGGTACACTGAACCTAAAATACAGACACTGGTATAATGTCAAAGACATCACCCAAGTACTGTATATAAAAAAGTATTTTAAGAACATAAAAATAGGCTTCAGAATCAAATACAGGGGAACTGTCCACTCAGGACCTCCATCCTGTTCCTCGGATAGGAACTTTCTTTCCTCCAATAAATCTATTGTGCTCATAAAAAAAGAAGCAAATACAAATGTTTCTATAATATTTTTCAAAAGAAACTGAAGATCAAAAACTGAAATTATTTCACAATAGGACAGTGTTCTAATCAACTTAGTAATTATTATAGTATGGAATACCTCACATCTGTGGAGCATTCTTTTGAAACAGGTTGTGTGTCATTTAACTTCTGTGCACCACCTTAAAAAGCACCTGACACTATCCAACTCAAAGCGTTACTGTGAAAATTACCTGAGATATTCTATTTAAAGCACAACAATGCATAGCACATTGCAGTCAAGACATTGGTCAGTAAGTAAATTAAGTCAGTGGTTCTCAACCTGTGGGTTGCAACCTCAGTGGAGGTCAAACGACCAAAAAACAGGGATCACCTAAAACCATTCCAAATCATAACTGTAGCAAAATTACAGTTTTGAAGTAGCTATCAAAATTAATTTTGGTTTGGGGTCTCCACAACATGAGGAACTGTATTGTGGGGTCATGGCATTAGAAAGTTTGAGAAACACTGAAATAAGTGAACTGAAATAGCATGATACCAAAGGCTTCCTTTTTTGTCCTCCCCACCTCAATTTACTTACGTGCTGAATTTCCTTCTGGAGGTTGATAAAAAGAAAGGCCCAATGATACTATAGCTGCAATTTCTAATATAATTAAAGTGACATCTTGTAATGCTTCCCATACTAATTGAAGAAAAGTTTTTGGCTTTTTAGGAGGTATAAAGTTCTTTCCAAACACTGCTTCTCTTCTTTCTAAATCTGCAGGGTTTCCGCTTAAACCTAATAAAAAGAAATAAATTCAGTGAAGTTTTACTACTTATAAATGAAAGATATCTATTTTACTCCAAACATACTAATTCACTGCACTTCAGATACCTTCTATCAAGATGTTTACTTGCATGCTTTAGACTAAGTATACTGACTTAAATTATTTCCTACTGTACATTTTATTTTTATTTACTCTTTCAGTTTCTCACACCAGGTAGATAATATGATATTTATATATGCAAGTGTGATTTGTTTTATTTATGAGTATGTTCTCTGGAGGTATCCATTTACCTATAAATCTCAAGTTCATGGTTCTTTACGGCTCAGCAATACTCTGCTGTATAAAATACTGCATCTTTTTTATTCATTCCTCAGTTGTTTGGCATCTGGGTTGTTTCTCAAATTTAGCTATTACAAATTGTGCTGCTATAAACATGAAAGCATACATATCACTATGGTCTGATGATTTTAACTGTTCTGAGAAGATACCCAAAAGGTGAATGGCTGGCTTGAAAGGGACCTCTAATCTTAAGTTTTTTGAGGAATCTCCACACTGATTTCCATAGTGGTTGCATCAGTCTACACTCTCATTAACATGGGAGAAGGATTCTTTTTTTTCTTCCACAGCTTCTCCAGGATTTTTATTATTGGCTGACTTCTTGATGATAGCTATTCTTTCAGGGGTCAGAATCTGTGTTTCTTTAATTTACATTTCTCAAATGATCTGTGATGTTGAACATTTTTTAATATATTTATTTGCCATTCATATTTCTTCGCCTAAGAAGTATGTATTCATCTCAGATACCCAACTTTTGATTTGGTCTTTACATTTCAGGGTTTTCATTTTTTTCCCCAATTCTTATATGCTATAAACAAAAGTCCTTTAGCATCATAATCCCTAACTTATACTATAAGCTACTATAATAAAATCAGTATGGTACTGGCAAAGAAAAACTGACATGAGTACCAGTGGAACACATTAGAAGATGCAGACACAACTACAAACACTCTCATCCACTTTAAACTTGACAAAGGGGTCAAATATATTCACTGGAAGAAAAATAGCCTCTTTAATAAACAGTTCTGGAAAAATTTGCTTTTCACATGTCAAGGACTAAAACTAGACCCATGTCTATCATTATGTACTAAAGTCAAAATGGATCAAAGACCTAAGTATTGAAGCAGATGCATTAAATTTACAGGAACATAGGTAGACATCGGACCTCACTTTATTAAAAAGCTTTGCACAACAACAAAAAAATCAACAGTAGAGTGAAAACACAACCCACAGAATGGGAAAAGGTTTTAGCCAGCTGTCCCTTGGATAAAGTATACTGACTTTAAATCACTGGGGGAAAACATATAGTGCTTTAAAAAATATTTTAAGTAGAAGACACAGCAGTGGATTTTAAGAATTTTCATTTTCCTGATTGCTTATTTTTAGCTGTACTGACATTATCTTGTTGACTGCTAGAGACCAAAACTGCTTGACAGATTTTATGTTGGAAGGAAATAGTCCTCTGATACTTAGTTAGGATATGTTGCCCACAATGATTTCACACTTATTGAAGAATACAGAAAAGTTAATTACAACCTCTAAAAGCTTTTCTAAAAAGATCAAAACAAAACAAAAAAAGCATTTCTACTAAAATGTCTATTATATGTATAAGTCACATGTCACAACTTAGAATGACTTTCCTTCAAAGAAAAAGGTAGTGCACCTGACTGACTGCACCTGTCATTATAAGGGAAAAGGTACACTGTAAGACATAATACTTTTGCTTGCAGTGCAGAAGAGACAGAGAGAGAGACAGAGACAGAGACAGAGAGAGAGAGAGAGAGAGAGAGAGAGAGAGAGAGAGAGAGAGAGAGAGATATCGGGGAAGACAGAGTTGGATGAATATCCATCTCATCTTTCCTTTACCAGGCCTGCTGATGCTCCCAAACCTAGACTGTCAACACTGCAAAGAGCATTCAGGGGGAATACACAATACAAGTTTAATGCAGACAGCAGTGACTAATTGTATTTTTGTTGTCTATTTAAGAATGCTGAAAGAAAGTGCTGGAGATAGCCAAAATATTCACATTTTTAATTTACCATATTAGACCTAACTTTTACTTGCTTTTTGGCAAGTGCTCCTTCCTTGAAAAGCATAAAAGAAAAAAAAGATAGGAAAACATTACTGGAAGGCTCTCTTTTTAAAGTATGTTAGCTATCAATCTCAATGCACTGGCAAGAGGAGAGACAACAAAATGCACTTTAAGTAATAGGAAATGAACATTTAGATTTAAATGAGTTCTTTGTTGAAAGTACCAAGACTCTAGTGAATGTTTTCAACAGTAGCTGTAATGTAGTCTATATGCCACAATTCAAAAGCATTTTAGGTTGCTGATGAACAGATGTCAACAACCAACATTTTCTACAGAGCCCTTAGCATTCAGCTACAGCCAACGGAAGGAAAGGTAATGGAGGAAGGGAAAGCAATGGACTGTAGTAATATTTAACAATGAGCATAATCAGCACATTTATCCTTTCTTGTGTTTCAATGCCCTTATTAGGGGAAAAACTATTGCTAACCTCTATTTTTTTTTTCCCTAACAAATGTCTTTGAAGATGCTGGTTCAATCAATTTAATTCCCAATGAACAGACTAACACTAATTTTATAAATGTAATACCTGATCATATTTAATACTAACACTATTAACTTGAAAAATAATTTTTCAAAGCCTTTTACTTTACACTAGTATTTTGTGTTAATGTTTGAAAGAATAACCACTGAGATAAAAATAGCTTTAACATGATTCTAGAGGGGAACTGGAGAGTTTAAAAAAAAATCTAGAGAGTATTATAATTCTTCTAAACTACCACCACCACCACACACATACACATATTTAGGACACTATATCAAAAAAGTTGTCAGGTTTAATAATTAGAAGACATCTACTGAAGGTCATCTACTGAAATCTTCTTTTTTAGTACCAGAGATCAAATTTAGGACCTTGCACTTGCCAGGAGGATCCCATGGAAGTATTAGTTCTGTGGCAAGTTACTTCCTCAACAGGTATTTACTGAACCTTTATTACTTCCAGGGAATACTGTATATGCTAAGGCATGAAAGTCAACAAGTCAAGACCTACCTTCAACAAGTATAAGTTTGCTGGAGAGAAACAAACAGACATGCAATTAAAATAATGTACAGACACACACGGAAGACAATAAGAGGCCATGTGAACTGAATTAGCCTTTCCCAGGAGCTAATACACTCGTATCTCAGTTCATAAATGCTTCTGTTTATAAGTAATTTGGTTCTCAAACAAAAGCCTTTGACAAACTTTTGTTTCCATTCACAAACTAAACTAGGTGACAAGCAAAACTGTAGCCACCTTTCCCAAAATTATAAAACAAATTAAGTTCCTGAACTGAGGTAGCACATTGTATTTGACTTGAGTCTAAATGAGGAGAAGTCAACCATGGGAAGATTCTACAGCAGTCTTGGCAGCACAGAAGCAAATGCAAGACCAAGAGGCCAAAACAAGGTTAATGCATTCAGAGAAAGCTGTTCATTAAAATGCTGCTTTCAGGAACAACAGCAACAAAAAGCCACTGAGGCTAGATTCAAGTGACAAAGAAGAAAAAAACATAGTGTCAAACAAGCAAACAAGAAAAGGAGCTAGAAGTAAGACTGTAAGAAATATAGGAAGGGGGCTGGGGAGATAGCTCAGCAGTCTAAGTGCCTACCTGGCAAGTGCAATGACCTGAGTTTAATGCCTGGTACCACATGTTGGGGAGAGAGGAGGATCACTATGAGTCTAAACTGCATAGCAAACCCCTGTATCAAATTAAAAAAAAAAAAAATGCAGGAAGAAGGGGCAAGACCATAAGAGAACAAATACATGGAAGCCACTTGAAGGTTTCATACCCGAGAAGTGGTAACTGTTTTGCATTTTAGAAAGATCCTTTAAGTTACTAGGTGAAAGACAAATGACACACCAAGCATGGAGGGCAAAGACCAGCTGAGAGGCTATTCAAACAGGTGATGGTGTTTGAATGTGAGTATTGGATATAAAAGCAAAAAGGACTTATTGTTAGGGATCTTGGAGAAAAAAGGCTACTTAGAGAATTACATGTGGTTATCTGGGTTAAAAGGGGGAAAGAATGAACAGTAATAACTAGATTTTATTTTATGTTTTGGTCCCAGCAACTGACTGAAGGCAGATTACTGAAATGTTAGAAACAGGTGAGTTTAACTGAAAATCATGGCAACTGCATATTTTAGTGGACAGATAACAGATAGGGCTAGCTCTAAGAACTGCAGAACTGGGATAAAGCGGAGAGAAATTAATGGTTTTGGTTTACAGATTTAAACAAAACAAGTGGTATTATCCAGTAAATAAATTGCTAATCATATTCAGAACTCAGGGAAGTTTCAGCCAGTGATTTATCGATGTACAGATGTTTCTGGAACAATGGGCCAGAAAAAAGTGCCCAGTAAGCCAGACAGAAAGAGAACAGGACCAAAGCAAGAGCCTGATAATTAAATGAGAAAGAGTCAATCTTAACTGAGAAGCAGCAGCTTCTCAGAAACTTAGGAAATGGTGGTAAGCCATACATGTGTTAGAAGGCTGAGAAAGGTGAAGAACAATGGATAACTTTTTTTCACTAGTGATGCAGAAGAAAGTTTGATTAGAAAAAGCTGAACAAAGCACAGAAATGAGCAAGTGGAAAAAGTACAGATGACTTTTTACAGAGTATGATGCAGTAAGAAGTAAAGCAGCAAAGATGAGTTACAGTTTTATTTGCACTGTTTTTGTTCTTTTAAAGAAGACAAATGACAGATATGATACAGGAGACAAAAGACAATATGAGAGTAAAGCATTTGAAACAGCAAGTAGGAATGGAATCTATGGCCAGCATGGGGGTACTGTATTAATACAGAAAGAGGCTTCCACTGCAAGGGAGGAAGCAAAGTTTGTGGGGAAGAGATATACCTAAGTTGCTGTGGGGCAGGTAATGAAAATACTCAGCCTTAGTTTATTATTATTTTTAAATTTTTTTATGTATTTGTTACAAGATCTCACTATGCAGGCTGGACTCACAGTGATCCCCCTGATTTCATCCTCCCCAGCACTGTGATGACAGGCCTGCACCACCAAGCCCAGATCTGGTGGCCAGTGGGTTTGAGGGTGGGGCCAGTGTGACATGTGGTACCAGGGATCAAACTCTTGGTGCCTGAACTTGTCTAAGCGCACGCTTAGTACACTGAGTTACCTTGCCAGCCCTTGCAGTCCTAGTTTTAAAAATATGAAAAACCAAATTGCAAATATAATAAGAAATGCACTTAGGTTTATGGATTCGGCTGACTGTTACACAGTGACAATAAAGCCACGGTCACATATGGGATTGACCTCTTAATAACCCAAACAACTTCACAAAAACACAATATAACCAAAACTCATTAAAAGCAGCCCCAGAATTATAAGCTTTTCAGTTGTCTAAGGGACAAGTGTAACGATCTATGTTTGATCCCTGGTACCACATGCTATGCCGGCCCCAGGATCCCAGGTGCACCATACTAGCCCCAAAACTGGGTGTGGTGGCACATGCCTATAATCTCAGCATTGGTGAGGCTGGGTCAGGAGGATCACTAGGAGTCACAACTGCGTAGTTAGACCCTCTAAATAAATAAATAAATAAATAAATAAATGCTTTGCAGATCTGAGTCTACCATTGTGGGGAATAAAAGTAATGTTTATTTATTATATAGGTAGACAATTAGCTCAGGCACACTGTCATTATATCTGAACAAAAAACACATTCTATGGAATAAAATCAAATCCTATCAAAAGTGTTGTTTTATAAGAAAATATGGCATCTCAATACTTGGACTAACTCAGGAAATGGTGTGGGGGCAGTCTACTGGAATGCTGGAAGCAGATGTGCTTAACGGAAAACATAGCTAATACATAGCACATAATTACAGCCCTATCAAACTCTACTCTTGAAGTTGTATCCATATTGTGCATCTGTGTGCATGATGGGAGAAGTGGCAGCAGCAGCCAACCTGACTTCGCTGTGTGGAAGCCAGAACAAAACATGAACCAAGAACCCATGTGAAAATTTGCATCTATGTGCATTCTTCTTGGGGAACAGTCTAATATTTTCTTTCTTTTTTTTAAATCTTAATGAGAAAGAAATAGGACTTTGTGTGCTCATTTTTTTTTAAAGAATTTTGTATTTTATTTTACTTTTTTTCTTGTTTCAGAACTTTTTTTTTTTTTTTTTTTTTAAGAATTTTTTATTTTATTTATTTATTTTTTCTTGTTTCAGAATCTTTGTTTATTCACTCATTTTTATGGCCGGCTCAGCCCGCGCCCTGAGGGCAGGGCTGGCGCAGCATGTGGTGCGGGGGATCGAACCGCGGTCCCTGAAGCTGCCCAAGCTTTCCCAAGCAGGCGCTTCAGACCACTGAGCCATCCCAGAACTTTTGTTTGTCTATTTATTTTTATGGCCGGCTCAGCCTGCCCTGAGGGCAGGGCTGGCACAGAATGTGGCGCCTGGGATTGAACCGAGGTCCCTGCAGCCGCCTAAGCCTTCCTAACCAGGTGCTTTAGACCACTGAGCCATCCTGCCAGGCCCCCTACACTCTTAATATTTTCACAAACATCTCAACTGCAAAACTGAAGGTGATCCTGTTCCCTACCCCCAAACTTTAGAGCCACTGGTCTGAAGTCAAACTGACATATTCATTCCCAGTACCTACTTCCTGCCAAGCACTGTGAAAAGCAATAAGCATGCAGAGGGTAATGAGTCAAGATGTCTTTCCTTGGTACTTTCCTTCAAGGAACTTATAATTTGGTGGGGAGACTGGTAAGCAATCAGTGTAAGACAACCCTGTACGTTAAGGATGAGGATGGGGATGGTACAAATGTTATAGTACACACATACACACAGACCTGGAACCCAATTTAGGGAGTTGGGGTGGATATAGGAATTCTGATACTAAACTTGTGATCATAATAATGATTACAGGGATAGTTATACTATGGATTACCTTATTAAAGAAGAATATACTTTATCATTTATAGAAGATGTTGATTTTGGTGGAGGAAAAGTGAGATCAGTAGAAACAAGCTCAAAAACAAAGTGAATGTACCAAAATAAAGGTATTTACAAAAATTAAAACCTGTGCCTCAAACATTGAGGAACAAAGCTGAAAAAAAAAAGATGAAATCTGAAAGCTGCTACAGTTTAGAACTAAGTATCCCCTAAGTTTCATGTTTGGAGGGCAATTTGTAAAAGGCAAGATTTATAACATCTGAAGAGAAACCAGAGTGCTCGAGGATAACTTCATCATGAAGGTGGTGGTATAACTAACTCCACAGTGAATTCACCCATTCATGAATTCAGTAGCACTTGTGCTTTAGGAAGAGGGAAGTGGTTCAAGGTGGACACTGAGGTGTTAGCTGCAAAAATATATTCTTGTCCCTAGTTCCTATCTTCTCTCCAGCATTTCTTTGCTGCCATAGTTGACGACCTCTCCTCTTTCATGGCCTTTTGTATATGAGCTAACTAGCCATGGACTAAATCCCCTGAAACGTGAGCCAAAATGAACCTCACATCCTTTGAGTTGCAGGGAAGTGACAAATAGAAAAGGTAAGCAGTGCTCAAAATCTAAGGAGACTTATGAGCCTAATGAGGTCTTAAATTTCATTCTGAAGGCAATGCAAAACTACTGCTGGCTTTAAGCAGGAAAGTTAAAGGCAGTGGGAAGAAAGACACGCAAGGATAGCAATTCTTATGTTACCTGAATTGCCCTAAAATAGGGTAGTGAGGACGCCATGAAGTAGACACCTTTGGATTAAGAGAATGTTAGTAGGAGTTGGAATTTCTTAGCCTCATGGATCAAGTGAGTGCAAGAAATTCATGTTAGGGACCAAGGCCAACAATGTCACTAGCTTGTAACTAGTGACTACTAGGTAAAAAGACAGGTATGCTTTCACAACGGAAAGCTCGGAGGGAGTGTCTGAAAGAAATCGAAGTCTTCAGGCTCAAAGCTTGAAGGAAAATCCCAAGCTGGAGCTCTTAATGTGGGAATTGCTAGCACCTGAATGGCTTGTAGGTTATAAGACTGGAAAGCATCACCCCGAGGAAAGGTACAAGATGCTGATGAGCCTGGCTAGGCAAAGAAACAAAACTAAGAGGATACTATTAGGAAGATGGAAGAGAATGTTTTGAAAAGGTAGTATCTCTACTGGGATCTAAAAACTAAGGTTAAAGTAAAGTAAAGCAATACAAAACAAAACGAAGGCCATGCTACACTTTAGGTTCTTTCATATTGAACTGTAACAGATGTTACTATAGGGGCCACGCATACAACTCAGGTGGCACAAGCACCTGCCTGGAAAGTGCAAGGTCCCAAGTTTGAGTCCTGATACAAATCAAAACAAAAATAAAAACATATGCACTGTAAAGAAGTAGTATTACGAAGATACAGGTAGTGTTATCCTCAAATAATCCATAAGCAACAAAAACTAGTGATCTGACCAGGTATTTTTTTTTTTTAATTTTATTTATTTTTTTTCTTGTTTCAGAACCTTTGTTTATTCACTCATTTTTATGGCCGGCTCAGTCCACCCCGAGGGCAGGGCTGGCGCAGCATGTGGTGCCGGGGATCGAACCGCGGTCCCTGAAGCCACCCAAGCTTTCCCAATGTGCTTTAGACCACTGAGCCATCCCGCTGGGCCTCAATTTATTTTTTTAATTTTTCTTGTTTCAGAACCTTTGTTTGTTTATTCACTCATTTTTATGGTCGGCTCAGCTCACCCCGAGGGCAGGGCTGGTGCAGCATGTTGTGCCTGGGATCGAACCAAGGTCCCTGAAGCTGCCCAAGCTTTCCCAAGCAGGCGCTTTAGACCACTGAGCCATCCCGCTGGGCTAGGTATTAAAGTAACTATAATTTTGCTAGAGCAGTAATAAATTTCAAGGATGTGGTTATACACTATCATAAGTATAAAATTCTAAGTGGTAACTCTATACGAGTAAAAAACACAGATGTCTTGCACACCTGTGGACATGCAAATACTTGCTTACTGCCTATGCTAACCTGCAAGACCAAGCATTTACAACTGGGTACTATAGCACTTTGTAGTATCAACAAGTCAGTAATGATTTATACTCAGTGAATGGATGGTTCTCTTCAAGGATTAAAATGTATTTCCAAGTCAGGCATTGTGGTACATGTCTGTAGTCTGAGAACTGGGGAAGTTGAAATAGGAAGATTACTCAAAGTCAGGCCAGTCTACACTATATAATGAGTTCAAAGTCAGCCTGAACTATGTAAGACACACACACACACACAGACACACACACACACAGACACACACACACACACACACACACACACACACAGAGACACAC
Organism: Myocastor coypus; assembly: GCA_004027025.1. Classification (NCBI taxonomy): domain Eukaryota; kingdom Metazoa; phylum Chordata; class Mammalia; order Rodentia; family Myocastoridae; genus Myocastor; species Myocastor coypus. Next base: position 17,611 of record PVJA010007718.1, read on the forward strand.
ACACTCCCATTTATGATTATTCATTTTATTCTATTACATCATGAAGATTCGGTCAAAGCATACTGCTATAGTTTGTCTAGTTGTCCCCCAAAGCCTCCTGTAGTCATGGGACAGGGGCTTCCAGAGTTTGAGATTAACTCATGAACCACTGAGATTATGGGTGATGCAAGGATGAGATTATGGGTCTGAGTACTGCTGGGATTATGGATGTGGCCTGAGGTGGACAGAAGAGGCAGAGAGCTTGAATGTAATAATAAGAGAGACAGAGATGCACTTTCTCTGTTGTTGCCATTGTTGCTGTTCTGCTGCCATGAACTGCTGCTCTCTGCCCTGTGCCACTCAGTGTTGGAGCCAGCCAAGTATGGACTGAAACCTCCAGTAACTGAGCTAAATGAACTTTTCCTTCATTTTGGGTGTCACACTTTTGTCCCAGCAACAAGAGAAGAGTAACGGAGACACATACCATTATAAAAGCCTTAATTCAGCTGGACATTATGCTGCACACCTGTAATCCCAGCCCTTGGCTGGCTGAGGCAGGAGGATCAGCAGGTGTTGAGGCCAGGCTAGGCTATACACTGAGTTTAAGACCAATATGAAGTACATGCTGAGACCCTATCTCAAAAAATAAACACAAAAGTCTTACTTCTACTGTGCGCAAATACCTGTCCATCGTAAAAATTATGGAAACTATGGCCAGCAAGATAGGTCAGTGGACTAAACTTGCTTACAGAAGTGAAGGGACTGAGGTTTGAACCTTGACACCACATATAGTGCCAGACCTGCCCCCAAACACACAGACCTGGCCATGGAACCAGGCATGTTGGCTGCTAAAAATAGGAGGATCGCTATGTATCTGAGCTGTGTAGTGAGACTCTGAAATAAAATACATAAAAAAAAAGGAAACCAGGAAAATTACTATTGACCCTACACTGCTTCCTATCACAAATCTCATTTCTCTCTACATAGCACTATTTCTTTTTTTTTTTTTAAACTTTGATTATTTATTTATTTATTTATTTATTTTTCTTGTTTCAGAACTTTCGTTAGTTTATTTATTTTTATGGCTGGCTCAGCCCACCCCGAGGGCAGGGCTGGCGCATCATGTGGTGCCGGGGATTGAACTGTGGTCCCTGAAGCCGCCCAAGCTTTCCCAAGCAGGCGCTTTAGGCCACTGAGCCATCCCGCCGGGCCCCTACTATTTCTTTTTTAAATATTTTTTTTTTCTGTTTATCCCACTTTAGCAACTACCAATGTTTAGGATTTTACCTGACTCCTGCCCTTTACAAGTCTAAAATCTTGCAGAACACTGTTCCACACCTATCTGTACACTTTATGAACTCATTTTTATACTTTGCCTAACACAGTACTGCTAAATATCAGACTAGATAGAGCTAGTCTACATTCTAGATCCTATTACCAGACAGTTTACCCTTCCATTCAATATAAAATGCAGATAACATAAGAATACATTAAGATAGAAAGGATACTAAAATGTGATGTAACATAAAGCAATCAAAATATGACTTAGAATGAGAAATTCAATATAGGAAAATAACAAATATACAAAAAAACTGTTTAGATGATTTTATGCTGCTAGGCTGCTGTAAGCAGGTTGCTTTGGCATATAAGTGCATTCTTGGATTGATTCTGAGGAACATAAAGCAGATGCTTTCTTTAAAAGATACAGCTAAAAATGTAGTTACAAGTTTCAATTCCAGATAACACTGAAATTTATAGTTCTCTTTTCTTTCAGAATTTTTATGGTTAACAGAAAACACTGGGAAGTTTTTAATTTGGAAACCATTATCTGTTTCAAAATACTTCTTGTAAAGGCCAGGGAAATAGCTCAGTAGAATAAGTGTTTGCCTGGCAAATGCAAGGGCCTGGGTTCAATCCCTAGTCTCACAAACAAAACAAAACAAAACAAAACTTTCTTACAGATCAGTACAATACAGTATTCTTCAGAACAAATTCAAGAAAAACTTAGAAAACTAAAATAGTAGAACAAATGAGAAAGCACAAAAATACAACTGCCTACATAGGCAGAACATGTTTTTAAAGACTAGACTATTAAATAAATCCTAAAATTTGGATCTTGAATGTCTTTCAAAGGCTATGTGCTGAAGATTTGGTTCCTATCCTGTGACACTCCTAGGAGGTAGTGGAATCTTTAGGACCTGGTGACCATCAACTATTATACTTTGAAGGCAATAACAGACCCTGCCTCTCCACCTGCTTCTTGGTCACCATAGGTGAACAGGTTTCTCTTTCATGTATCCCCACTCTGGTATACTTGGATCACAAGTGTTCACTACAAATGTATGGGAAAGATGTTATTTATCACCAGATATGGAGTTTGTGAACTTAAGTACGCTTTGTGAACTCAATTGTTTGCAAACAGAAGCGTTCACTAAAACTCTCACTACAAGCCCCAAAGCAATGAGCCAACCAAATAGGCTAAACTCCAAGACAGTAAAAATAAACCTTTCCTCCCTTTTAAACTGATCTTATCAGGTATTCCATCAGAGTGATGGAAAGCTTACATACAGAATATAGAAAGTTAATCCAAATTATTTTCACTATATATAAACACTATTAAAGAATAAGTCATGTAGGTACTTTGTTCTCAGTATTTCAACTTTTTAGGAAGTTATGTGAATTGAATTTTGAAAACAAGCAGTATAATGTAAGGGCTTTATTAAAAAGCCTGGTTTCTGCCAACCATAATCCATAATTTTGGGAAATCATTTTAATAATCTTTTCCTGACTATAAACAGCTTAATCCTGACAGAAGTACTTCGTGTCTAGACTGCTCCTTTGAGCATACACATGCCTAGTTGCTTACTTTAGTAATATGCTGCCAAGGCAAGCACACTAGCTGCTTATTCTTATTCTTGCTTTACTTATTGCCTGCCTAGTTGATTAGTGACAAAATGCTCAATGCTCAAAATGTTCATGAAGTATCTCTAAACTTTGATGACTCTTTTGGACATAAAAACTCTATGAAGGCTGCTGTCATTTTTGTTTCCACAAACTATAAGCAAAAATACAGTAATATCTTGGTTTATAAACTTCAATTTGTTTTACAATTTTGGGGAAGATAGTTGTCTTTGTGATTGTGTGGAAAAGATGGTTGTGCTGTATCTCTTACTAGATACAGAGTTCGTGAACTTAAGTAAAAATTTAGTTGAATGCTTTATGAACTGTTTGTAAACAGAAGTGTTCAGAACTGACGTATTACTGCATCATGCTTACAATGAATTATTTCACATTCATTAAAAGATCGTTTCAAAATGATAAACTGTTTCTATATAATCATAAAATAATAGCTGTATAAATCTTAACAAGTACCAAAATTCCCTTGCTAAACAACATGAACAAGGAAATAGAAGAGGGAAAACAATGCATACTTTAATAACACAAAACACCAATAATTCACATCACATTCTGAATGTTGGCACTTTCCTAGAACACATATATATCTTATACCAGCTTGTAAAAGGGTATATAATCTCCCTTTCCAAATCTTAAAAACCACTAAACTACTAACAAAGTGTTCAATTTACTTTACTAACTAAACCAAAATCTGTTTAAGGAATACTACCCAAAGTAATAGCAATGTAAGCTACTAAAAACTGCAAGCTAATGAGCTAATGAGAAGTCTTATTTATAAAATGAGACAGTATAATGGAAGAGTGTTCAGTTATTAGGAAAAAAGGCTTTCAATTGCAGAGAAATACAAAAACATAGTTGAGGAAGTATAGTTAAGTGTTGATCTGAAAATTAAGTTAAATAGTTTTTATGAACAAACTATGCTGTGATGCTAAGAGCTCTTTAATGTAAGTGTTGCCTATTAGCCTGGTGATGATGAAACCTTTTTTTTTTTTTTGCGGGACCAGGGTTCGAACTCATGACCTTGTACTTGCCAGAAAGGCACTTGTGCCATGGAGCTATCTCCCCGGCCACAGTGATGAAACATTTATCGAGTGGGTTTTAGATATAAGATGTAGTAAGAACATATGGTTAAGATGATTTAATGAGCCTACAAACAATAGCATATTAATATATAAAGCACTAAGATGCTATAAAGTTAGCTAATATTTCAAAGTGAACTGGCATAATGAATAAGCTCCAAATTTTATTAACTAAGGCATAACAAGAAGTCATGTTATTAGAGATTCCAATTTGAAAAGATACAGAAAATCGTGAAGAGGGAACAGGTCTTACAGAAAAATAAGCCATATACAAATAACTCATGTGAATATCAACAGCAGTTTCTTCAATAATACTACCTCAGAGAAATCAAAGCAATTAGCTATGACTACAATAACTAGCAACACACAAACACATGTTTTAATGAATCTTTTGGCATGATGTAAAATTTTAAAATAATCTTAGAAATTATTTTCGCTATTATTTATTATAAATACTCTTAACAGTGTGGCATATTTGAGAAATAGTCTTAAGAAAACACTTATGTATAACTGTCCAAGAATCTGTTTTACAATTTTTATGAACATAAGTTTTTACAATAATTTCTCATTTTGGTCACAATAAATTGTAATTGCCAAACCATCCTCTTCATGTATTTCCTCCTCTCTCACCTCTGCAATTCGGAAATGCCTTACTGAAATCTTATTTTATTTTATTTTTTTTGTGGGACCAGGGTTTGAACTCATGACCTTGCACTTGCCCAGCAGGCACTTGTGCCTCGGAGCTATCTCCCCAGCCCCCCTTACTGAAATCTTAAACCTCAATTTTATGTTCAACATGATCAATGTGTGAAAGATTTTTTTTCAAATTTCAAAGACTATAAGGCAATGAAGTTATAATGAATTTTCCTTTCTTGATTCTCAAAGGAAGCTTACTACAAATCAAGAATTATGAAACCAATGTCTTCTCCAAACATAGGAAAAGACAACACACTTTCAGACTGAAAACTACTTGTAATCAAAGAAATGTCTGTTAAGTGAAAAACTAATTGCCAACTACTCTACAAATTTTTCTTTAGGACATCCTGAAATAATTATTACAATTCAAGATACTAGGTCCAATCACTATATTAAGCCACTTTAAGTGAAGGACAGTGAACAGGATTTATTTCCACTGAATCCCCTGGGGACTACCAAACCTGATTCCATCCTCCTCTATAGCTTGAGTGGAAAGATAATCTAGTTACTGTAAACAGGCAACAATAATATTTATAGCGGGACCTGCTATATTATTGTGCAAGTATAAAACATATAAATTAATTTACATTATGCCTTGATCTTCATATACTTTAACTGTACCAATCTGGTATTAGCCCATTTTTAATGTCACTGTTATGGCATAATCATGTAACAGATAAGCCAATATAAGCATGTTTATTTATAAGCCAAAATATACAGCACACAGCACTAAAAACAAAAATAATAAAACTTACCTTCATTGGGAGATGTTTTTAACTTGGTACAAATTCCGTAGACATCTCCATAGCTTTCCTGTATTTTTCGTAATGCATCTGTAGACCTGAGCTCCATAAGAGCCCGCAGCTCTGCGAGCGTAATTCCAAAGTCTCCATCATGATTAACTTCTTTCAAAGAGTTTTTCACACCACTGTATGCAACCGAATTATTTGCCATGTCGCCCATTACAAGTATAATTTATGAGGAGGAAAATGTTTCCCAAATGAATCTAATTTTCACTTGATATATTTCCAAGATGAAAATCTTCTAAATATGAAAATTTTTCTTAAAGCGAACACTCCTTGTATGACTTTGTAAAGCAGCATCAGCAGCAACATCTCCTGGAGAACTACGTTGACCTTTGGCCCACAACTTGTTTCTTTGTATCAATCATGAGAGGTACACATCTGTAGAAAGAAAACATTTAGACATTAGTAAGATCTATCTTAAAAGAACTTTGCACATAAACATACTTCCCATATATCATGATGCAACCAATCAAAGCATACTATTTACAGAAATATTTAAAAACTTTAAGGCCTTTAATTTTTTTGCATAATAAAAGATCCAAGTATGATGTATAAATAAACTCGATCAAGATCATCAATAAAACTTCCATGTGATGGAATTTCATGTTCAAAGACCACTATGGTTGCCACTGAAGTACGCAGTTCCAAGCATTATGCTGACTATTCAAAGTTCAGTCTCTCAATTAATCATCACAACTTCATCTCATGAGGTGTTACTAGTTCTTATCCTGCTAAGAATAAGGCTCCAAAACTAAGTTTTCTCTACAGCTAACAAATGGATAAAATGTCTAAGCTAGGACTATCTCCAAGCCCATGTTCCTTGTTATACATTGGCCTCCGTCTCTAAACCTTTCAAGTAGAACAGCCTTTCAAAAAAATCAGAAGCACAACAAACTTGTTGGTATAGTTTCCTGCAATTTTCCTTGGTCATTCTGTCTTCTACCATCTTTTGGCTTCCTAAAGGGGCCTTCCATGTGAGTTCTGTCATATTTTATCACCCCAAGTCTTCTTTGACTAACAAGAAATTCTCCATTTTTTATAGTCAGTCTTTTCTCCTACTTTTGTTGTTGTTGACCCTTATTATTGCCTGAAATTATTTTGTTCATTCAATTACATGTTATTATTTTCTATCCCTGCCCTATTAGTTCTGACACTGGGGCTCACACATCACTATATTTTGAAAGCGTAAAATAGTGCCAGACCATGGCAGACAATAAAATCTGGAGAAACAAACATATGTACTGTACTGCTTCAAATTTTTCACCATGCTTACATCTTACTCTAACCTACCTAAAGATGAGCTTACGAGCTTTTCTGTCTAGTCTTTTTTCTTTAAGAGTAACAACCACCTCAGAATTACCATCCCCAAACTGGATTCATTATATTCCCTAATTAAACAGCTGTCTTCCACAATCACCATTATTCTATTCCCCAGCTTCTTCCTTATTCTAGTATCTCTTATGTCCAGCCCCTTGTGCACTTTTCTACTACATTTAATTTTTAAACTAGGCATCATGGCACTGTGTTTATATCTGCAGAAAGAAATGGAGTCCTGTTCCTTATGCCTGTTTGGCATTCAAAGCCAAGTTCCAGTTCACTGATTCAACTTCTCTCCCCGAAGCAATACAACCCTTCAACAGCATTTAATAAAATGTTTGGTGATTATGAATTAGAAAAGATATTAGCAAGTACAATTAATTTTTAAGCTATGAAGCTGTTATAAGGGTGTTTACAAACAATGGAATGTAATCCACATACTTCAACATGCACTATAATCACCTGGAGAGCTTGTTATAATACAAATTGTTAGGCCTCACCTCCATAGTTTTAAATTCAGTAGGAGTAGGCAGAAGGGCCACAATTTGCATGTCTGTCAAGTTTCCAGACAATGCTATCTGTCTACAGAGCACATCGGGAGAAGCACTGAACTGAAGAACTGATTAAAAACTTAGAATACATACGAGGGAGTTAAGGATGATGGGTTGATAAAAGTTTGCTTGCCTTGGGTAAAATTTATAAAGATGATAGCAAAGGATTCTGTGAGACATTTTCTTTCATTGTCTGCTTGCCTCCCACTTCACGTAGCCTTTTATTTGTACAATATTACCAATTTTATTCATTTCAAAGATAAGTGGATTTCTTTTTACCCATAGATTAATTACTATAATAACCCAACTTCAAAAACTGGGAAGGGCTTCTTTGAAAATCTTAACTTCTCATACTCAACATATGTTCGCCTAAACACCATACTAAACCTAAAAGAGATTATTTGTCTAAGAAGTAAAATAATTAAGATTTGTAAGTCGGTGTGCTGAGGGCATGGTGTTCATCTGTCATCTCGTTTTCATAAGAAATAAGAATTTTTCTAACTCCTGGCACACTACCCTGCTGATTTCCATGGAGATGAAATGTCCTGCTCGACCAGATTTTCCTAGAACTAGACATATGCAGCTATTTTTAATCTGCCTTTTATTTGGGGTGGTGGGCAGAGGTGTGTGTTAAGATATCTGTAGGGCTCTTGCATTCTAGCTAGAGATTTAAGAGGCAAATCTCTGAGCTTATAAAAGGGCTCCTGCTGTTTAAAGTGTATGGAGAAGAAAATAACTGATTAGGTTCCGGGATGAATGTTAGAACTGTATTACTGCCACACAAAAATCACTTTCTTCATTTCAGTTTTTATTAGTTATAAAGTTCATTTTAAAAATCTCTATGTGCCCCTTTGTCTTTTCTCTTGACAAAACTGAAATGGGGGAAAACAGCATTGTTTACTGGATTCCCTTAAAGTCCTCAACAAGGAAATGAACTGCTTTTTTAACAATGTTGTCTTCACTTTAGGTCTTCATGTTAGGCCAGATGGAAATTTCTGTAGATCAAAACAGTTAAGTAATTCCAAATGTGCCAATTTATATAATCAAGTTAGTATTGAAGAGATATTGCTGGGGATACTTATTATTGACAACCTCAAAATCCTTTTCTCCATCTTTTTGTTTTAAATTTGCCCTTCCTCAATGTCCATAAATCTGAAGGGGATGCATCCCAGGAAGTCCCCAGTCACTCACATTAGGGATGTGAATAGGACCAAAAAAAAGTCCATTTGCAAAGCAACTTGCTGTAACTCAGAGGCAAAGTCCGTCCGTCCGTCCATCCATCCATCCTTTCTTCCCTCCCTTTCTCTCTCTCTTCCCTCTCTATAACAAAATCAGAGAAAGATGGGAAGGGGCCATGTATTATCATATGACAAAGCTTTCGAGAAGGTGGAAGTAAGAACGTGCTAGTCAATCCTAAGAGTTAAAGTTGATTTTCTATCACACTGCAACTCACAGAGCTTTGGTAAGGACACGATTATCAATCATTTTCAATTATGCCACTGTTTAAAAAAAGGATGTCCAAGGAAAAGTACCAAATGCTACAGCTTTCCTCTCTACTTTCCCCTTCATCTTCTTTATTCAACTGGTTGACTGACAAAAATGCTACGGACAACAAAATGTTCTGTTTTTTACTTGTAAATAGCAACAAGCAAGAGACAAATTATTTGGGATTGAAATAAAACAAAAATTAGAAGGCTATTTTGAGTCTATTTATTCTTTAAAGGACTTCTAGTTTTTATTTAACAAGCTTAAGAAAAAAATGCTAAGTGGAAACTGAGACAAGAGTTAGAGAAGACAAGAGTTGAAGAAAACATCTGGCTACTCTATACAGGATCTTAGCCTACAAAAGTGCAGAATAAGCAACACCTCTGATCCAACCACTACTCACAGTCTTTGAGACATTATGAAAAAAGAGGCAGCTGAAGATTAGAGCTGGACAAAAATAGCTATACTTTTCAAAGTGGTGATAAAGTGATTCCTTACAGATGAGATTAGGCAGAGCTCCAAAAGAAGATGAAAGGATGACAGGTCCTAGTGAGTACAGCTTTGATAAAAATACTATTTCAATTACTTCTTTCATAGTCCGTAGACTAATAAATCATGGAAGAAGTGTATGGAAGTTACAAATTCCCCCAAGAAGAGAGAAAAGAAGTAGGAAGAAAGAAGGAGGAAGATGAGGAGGAGGAGGAAGGGGAGGAAGAAGAAGAGGAAGAAGAAGAGGAGGAGGAGGAGGAGGAGGAGGAGGAGGAGGAAGAAGAAGAAGAAGAAGAAGAAGAAGAAAATAGCTAAGTAAATGATGTGTGGAGCTCTAAAACTGATTTTCAGTATATATGAGATTTTTGCAGACAAGATAAAAATGTATGTTACTAAAACTAAGAATATTAGCAACAGGAAAAACAACCTGGAGAAAGACTGTTTCCAATTCCTTAGTGATTCTACTGACTTGAAGGCATAAAAATTGTATTTTTTCCAATTTATAAATATCTTGAAGCCAAGTAAATCAGCAAGTATGTTAAGACATTAGGATCCAAACAGGCAAATAGGCATGAAGCTAAACTTAACTAGTACATAAATACTGTGTTTAATTTCAAAACCTGCTAATGAACATTTTCATATCAAGCTTTCAGTCTTACCAGAATAATTACTAAGTGTTTGGAGTGATTAAACACATATTAAATTTTACAAGTTACCAAGTCGAAATAAAAATAAATACAAATTACAAAAAAATTTTAAAACCTTAATTCTAATAGAATATTAGAATTTAACAACTGAAAGGTGGCGCACGCCTGTAATCCCAGCACTCGGGAGGCTGAGGCAGGAGGATCGGTGCGAGTTCGAGACCAGCCTGGGCTACAAAAGTGAGTTCAAGGCCAGCCTCAACTGCATAGCGAGACCCTGTCTCAAAAAGACAAAAAAAAAAAAAAAAAGGTACACTAGACAAATACAACTTCTTTTCATACCCACTGAAACCAAATACATATAATCATATACATCCAAATAGGATAAAAATGCTTACAATAAAAGACAAGTATTATATAGTCACAACAGCATTAAAAACACCAGTAAGTGACCAACACTTAATTCACAGAATTCGTAACAATACACAGCTTTTAGGGAGGCACCTACTGTGAAATAAATGACTATACTCATACTTTAAAAGTATACTGAGCCCTAGCTATTAGATATACCATTTGACAGACAAAAAACTAAAAAGTAATTCAGACTACAGGGTCCTGAGAGATAGCTCAGAGACACACATGTCATGTGTTCTCAGCCCCAGATGCTGGAGGCAGGTGCCCACTGTACAGCCCTGGAACTGGACACAGTGGCACGTGCCTGTAATATCAGCATTCAGGAGGTTGAGCCAGGAGGATCTCTGTGAGTTTGAGACCAGCCTGGGGGCTACAAAAGTGAGTATAAAGCCAGCCTGAACTGCACAGTGAGAACCTGTCCCAAAAAACAAAACAAAAACTTAGGATTATAGCTCTTTAAAAAGAGTATATATTCAACAGATCTCCAGTTTCTTATTTTTTTTTTTTTTTCCTGTATCATAAAATCAAGTCCACTTCCTCTGTGCCTAAGCAGGCAATTATGGGAAGAGTCATTAACTAACCACTATAACTGTTTCTTACTGTGGCTGCAGCTAGCATTTTATTAAGAGCTATTTCATAAGAAATACAGCACCAACCTACCTGATACTTCTTCCTAACAGCAGTGATCCTCAGGTCAGTGTGGACAACCTGGTATTTACTATCTTAAATGTTTCCTAAGGGGCTGGAGAGTATGATTGCTATATAATTGGCTAGATTTAATGCTTATTACACTGAAAAATTACTTAAAAGGCAGAATTAACATTATATATCTTGGAACTTAGCAAAAGAATTGTGATCTTTCAACTTCTTTCCATAGCCACTTTTTGCCGGAAACAAATATAGTTGTTTACCTGATGCAGGCTGTAAAAACAAGAGCCTTTCCAACAACTAGAATAGTTTCTAATAAGAACAATAGCTTACTATAAACTATTAGATACAAAGTAGTATGGAAACGGTAGGTGGTCTGACACCATACAACAAGAGTAGACACCTAAGTTCATGTTGGGTATAAATTTTTTTTTACAGTTTTGTTGTATTTGAATTATTTCATTAGCTCCAAAGAAATCCTAAGATGACTTAAATTTAATATTATTATAAACTTGCATTTCTCACTTTTAAAGGGTCTGAAATGTAGTCACACACAAAAATGAAGTCTGTACGACTTAGTAATGAAAATCCTCTGTATCAGATGAGTGATAATTATGTTTAAAATAAGAGTAAAATCAAACAGGATTCCAGTGTCAGAGAATAGATACAGCCAGTCTTATACAACTGATACAGCACAAAATCAGGTTTATAATGCCTGATTTATTAGCTCCAAAGTATTCATACATACTATCCCTGTGTCTTCATTGACTAATATTAGTTTTACTTCCTTCAGTAACTTATCATCCAGTAGGCTGTTTCTGAGACTAAGTATCATACTTTTTAAAAGGCAAGTTATAGCTGCTATTAGGTATAAATCCAGGAAGGCCACTTCTACAAATCTCTCCTAGTAGGAAAGATAAGAATGGACAGAGATTAATTTGTTCTTTTAGTATAGCTTTTTAATCACACAGCTATAATGAGCTGTCCACCTTTTTGTCTTCCCCAGTGAACTGTGAACTCAGGTGGGTTTTGTGTCACTCACTGTTAAACCTAAGACTGTTTGGAATATAGTGGCGACTCAATGCTCACTGAACAGAAATGCTCTTGTTTAATCTTAAGCTAAAATCAATTTGAGCAATGTGTTTTGCCACAGAAGCAGCAACAAATTAAAAAGAGAGCTGAGGAGATAGCTTAGTGGCACAAGCACCTGCCTGGCAAGCATAAAGTCCTGAGTTTGATCCCTGATACCAAAAAAATAAAAATAGTAGACCAAAATAAAATCTAACAGGTTTAAGGTGATGTTTCTGAGATTTTCAAACTACCTCGGTTATACCAAGTTATATAAACTTTCCTTGAAACCTTCTAGACAATTAAAATGAAGGTATTTCAGGTTTTTCCATGAATTATGCAGATTAGATTTGCCTTGAACTCATTTTAGCCCAGGCTAGCTCTGAACTCACAGCAATCTTGCCTCACTGTCTGGAGTGTCTGAATTGTAGTTATGTGCCACCATGTCCATGGCATTTTTTTTTTTTTTTTTTTTTTTTTAAACCAGGTTCCTAGATACCAGAGGACATGCAAAGTAACAAAGCTGAGTTTTACTTTTTTTTTTTTTTTTTTTTTTTTTCCATTTTTCGGACAAGGTCTACATGGTCTATAGGGTCTCACTATTTAGACTGGACTCATAGTGATCCTCCTGTTTTCAGCCTCCCTAATGCTGGGATTACAGACATACACCACTACACTCAATCTTACCCATGGCTGGGGCTGGCACGGCATGATGGGGATTGACCCTTAGTTACTGCACACTGCCTAAGCAGGCACTTTGGTCCACTGAAATATCAGGCCCGCCCTTACAGTGCTGAGTTTTAATAATTTCATAACACCTGGAAAAAATGAGACACTTACTTTAAAAATAATTTGTTAGTTATCTATGCCAAAAGTGTACAAAATCAAAAATAGCAAGTAGATCTGAATATCTAATAACAATGAAGCAAAACCTTGACCAGTTAAGGCTACTTAGTGAGGAAAGCCTCAACCCTCTATCTAGCACGTTCTCTAAACTTTACTGTTCCTTTCTCCAACTCATAGATCAGCCTAGCTTCTCCTCAGGTGCCACAACAAATCTGTTCTTCTAGAGCACCAAAGACCCCTTTTGTTCTTCCACCTAATGAACAAATCCTTCTTATCCTACTGACAACTTTTGCTGCTTTTAACCAGGCCTTTTTCTTAGTTTCTTTTTCATTCTCTTGTTCCTACCACACTGCCAAGGGCTTGTTGTCACTTTCTACTGCTTTGCTTCACTTCTAGAATATGTGTCAAGGGAATCAGTGGTGAGCAGTTGGGTGGCATAGTAGTCTTTATCATAATTGTTTTCATCTGGTTTTAGCCAGAGAAAATTAGGTTCATTTAAAGATAATAACAAAAGTTTATTTGCATGTGTGTTTACAAGGCTTATTAATGGATGTCTTCTCATATTTCAGAATTTCACAATTTAATTAAAATGTAACCACAGAATAACAGTCTAGCTCCGTCAAAGTGTGAAAAACCATCCTATTTCCTTATCCTATCCAAAAATACAGCTCTTCTTTCCATAACTTTTAGTTTACTAAAAAAAAAGCCAGCTTAAAGCAGAGGCTCTATAGAGGTGACTCACCGCCCCCCCGCTAGGATTCTTGATAACTGTCATTTCCAGTACATATTACTTATGTATTCAAAGTACTCAATTATGCAGTCTATGGCAAAACGTTAATGTGAATGACATGAAACAAAATATCTTGAAGCTAAATATGGACATAGTTAGTTTTATGGGCAATTCAGTATCATTTTATGCCAAACATTAATGAATCCTCCATCTTCTTAAGTGGTTGATTTAATTTGGCAAAGTTGTTATTTACCAAATCAAAACATAAGCAAGTAAAGGACAAGAAATAACCTGAAATTCCTCTAAATACTACTCAGCTATAAAGGTAAATGATGCAACTAGAGACCATACTGCTAAGTGAGATAAATCAGAATCACATGTATAAACATCACATTGTTTCCCTAATGTAAGAAAGTGCAAGAGTAAATAAGATCCAAAAGTAAAATAGATCATAGTGAAAGGGAAAGAAACTGCTTAAAAAGAACGAACTGAGGAAGAAAAAAGATAACACATATATACATAAGATAGTGAAGATAAGTATACTAATTTGTTAGTTAACCAAGGAACAACAGTTAGTGCTTACATTATTTGATGAATTCTGCACACCTGTATTTGGTTAACTGAGCAACTACTTTGAAGGTAACAATATACAGTCTAATAATAATTGTTTATTTCCTTTCATCTTGTTTTGAAATTTTGCATTGCTTTTGTTTCTGCAAAAAAAGTTAATTCTGTGCACTGCAGATTAGTGTTTCTCAAACTTTCTCATGCATGTAGTACCTGAATCCTTTATTAGGATCAATGCCAGCAACTTCTTCAGTCATTTTGGGCCATAATGTGAGACTAGACTCCTAAAAAACTCTTAGATGATGGAGAAATGTTGAGAAATATTACTGGCTCCAAAATCAATATATCTGGCCTCAACTTTGAGGAAGCGAACTGTTGGCCTGTCATCTTGATGACAAAATATGAGCAAACTGCTCATGGTTCTTTATTACATTATTCTTTTTTGTTTTTAAGTGTATTTAGTACAGGGTCTACAGTGCCTCACTACACAGATTGGACTTATAGGGATACTCCTATTTTCAGCTTCCCAGGTGCTGAGATTACAGGCACACCACCATGCTCAGTCTCAATGTCATCTCAGCATGCCCCAGACGGTGGGGCCAACAGGGAAAGCTGGGGGATCAACTGCAGGTCACTATGTCTGTCTAAGCAGGTATTAATCTGCTGAGTTATCTGGCTGGCCCTTTATTACACTATACTTAATTTAAATGGCTAACTGAAAGCAGACTCATAAAAACACAGTACTCTGTGAAGGAGTTGTCTCAACTGTTTTGGTTTTTAACATCAAGTATACTGATTTTTTTTTTTTTAATGTAACCTTATAATATACAGGGCTGGGGAGATAGCTAAGTAGAATAAGTGCTTGCCTGGCAAATGCAAGGTCCTGAGTTCAATCCCTAGTGCAGACAATGTAAAACAAAACAAAAACAAACAAAAAAGCCCCAAAACAAAAAAACCTTACAATATACAAATAGTGTAAATAATTTCCTTCATTACGAGTAAAAATATAGGCTTACACTGCTACATTTAGTACCTGGTAATTATTTAATTTTAACAAAGTTAGCAAGGAGTTATATAGTTTAGATAATTGTATTTTCTACCCCCTAAATTTTTTTTTTCTTCTATTGATGCATTTTAGGAACATTTCATATTTAAAGTAAGCTTCCTAGTTTTTTTTTTTTTAAAAAGCTTTTGAATAGCTCAAAAACAAAGTAAGTTAACTTAATAATCTGTACAATTTTCCAAATATAAGAACATACTATATTTCCAGTTAAATAGAACCAAATGTTCTATCATTTTTCTAGTCTCACTGGTGTTGGAATTTTCAGATATAGTCAAAGAAGAGATTTCTAAATTAAACTGTTTTTTTTTTTTTTCCTTCTGTTCAGAAGCTAGAAGGCAACATGAACGCGTGCATGTCACACCAGCTGCTCGGTCAGCCTACTCAGTTCTTAAGAGCTTCTATCCTGTCAATTCACAAGAACCCACACTTCAGTCCTTAAGGAAACAGGATGCTCATTATTTTACTGAACAAGCTTACAAAAATAAAGCTGGCAATAGAGGGAGGCATAATTCTTATCTGTAAATGAGCTTTCTCTTTTATTAATTAAGAACTCCATATTTCAAAGATTCATCTAATATGTGACCAACTGAAGACTAAAAGCTTAAGATACATTCCATTGATATGCCCACTTATGTATGTAGTTTGGCAGCTGATGGCCTTGTAATTGCCCGAGGTAGTTATTAAAGAATAGTTGAGTAAATAAATGCCTATTTTTGTGATACATTCAAGTAATCTGGCTAAAAAATAAGAAAATCTATATTTTAAGATGATGGCACACTGGAATATGATTTATCATTAGTTCAATTAAGTACAAAGAATGAGGATGTTAAGGATGTGTTAAACCATAGCTCACTTTATCAGTTCACATAGACGATCCTTTGAATTCTGGTTTCATACATCCCTGATATTCATTCTATGACTTTGGTTTATACTCTGCAAGGTTAGAGATGTGCATGAAAAAGTCATCTTCACCTGCAATTGTTCTATTTTCAAGATTCTGTTCAGTACAACTTACTCCTCTTCATTTCCCTTCACTTCTACTGAATCTTGTATATATGTTTTTACCTCTAGGCTCAAGAGAGTGAAGATTTCTTCCGATCAGTACTTGCCTCCCCAAAAAAGCCAACTTTCCAGTGGTCTGTATGTGTGACTTGTCCATTGTCTTCTATACTCATCTGCTTGATGAGCTACCCTTATATAGACAAGACATCTGGTTGAGCAATGTTGGTAAAATTTTGAAAAATGAGTTTAGTTCATTTAGGAAGTTATTTTTCTCAGTCATAAGTGATCCACTGATCTTTTCTAATTTCTGAGAATGTTCCTTCAATTTCATGACTTTCGTAAATTAATGCACTCTTTTTCTATACTGGTCACTCAACTGGCTCCAAGACATTATTTTCTTGATTGTTACTGTAAGCCATCATCAACTCAGTCCCCTCTTCTTTGGTTTCCTTATTTAGCCTCAGCTATATAAGACCATGTCTCTCTATCTTCCCCCTAAAATTGACTCTTTTGATTTTCTTATATTATTAAATTATTCTTTTGGTTTCCCTTCTCCTTTTACCTCATCTCTCAAAGGTCTTTCCTCAACACTTCTCATCAGCTACACTCACCTTGACCTTGGAAACCTGCATTTGTACTGTCCACATATTTTTGACATCGCACATTAGTAAATAATGATCTCAGTCCTTCTCTATGCTTCTTTGTCCTTAGACAGTATCCTTTCTTCCCACATACTATATATATATATATATCTCTTCTTTAGTTCTCACAGGACTATAAACTAGCCCTAACTGGCTAATATCAAGTATAGTGATTTTTTTCTATTTAACCTTATAATATACAGGGCTGGAGAGATAGCTCACTAGAATAAGTGCTTGCCTGGCAAATACAAGGTCCTGAATTCAATCCCTAGTACAGACAAAACAAAAACAACAACAGAAAAAGCCCCTAAACAAAAGAACCTTATGTAAATAGTGTACATGAGTTCCTTCATTCCAAGTAAAAATATAGGCTCACATTGCTACATTTAGTATCTGGCAATTGTTAATTATAGCAAAGTTAGCAGGGAGCTATATAATTTATAATTTAAATTCTTTATTTTTGTTATTTGCAGTACCAGGGATTGAACTAAGGACCCTGAGCTTGCCAGACAAGCGCTTATACTGAGCTATCTTCCCGCCCCTGCCTTTTTAAATTTTTACTATGTCCTAAATGAGGGTATCGTCTTTTCACTAAAACTCTTGGAAATTCAAACCTCATAAATGTGTAACACGACCTATATGGACCACCAGAAATAGCTACTACATGTTACAATTGTTAAGAAACTTATTAAACATCTTGAAGCACTTTATGAATACAAACATCAAACTTAAACTCTTCTCAATCTGTTGCTGTTCACCAAAGTTGCTATAACTGTCAAAGATTTCATAGTATAGGCTTTGTAGAGCGAATCACAAAGGGCATGGTAAACAAAAGTTTTAAATGGTTATAGAGGAGTGAAGACAAGGCTTTGGAGCTCTTACTAATACAAACAGTGGATGTGGGCTCCATGTCATAGGCTTATCACCACTGCTACAGTTTCAAAAAGGGATTCATGTTAGGCAAATGGTGGAAGGGTGGGGGAAGAGCTGAAAGCAAGGTGACTGAAACTCTGATGGAGCTAAGCATATGAGAAGAGAGGCAGCATAGAAAAAAGCTAATGTAATTTGATGACAGAAACACTATACAACTATCTCTGAAAGTGTGTACCTGTCTTTTCCTTTTTTTGAGACAGGGTTTTGCTACGCAGTTCAGGCTGGCTTGGAACTCACAGCAATTCTCCTGTCTCAGCCTCTTGGGCTTTCATCACTACATCCCACTAAAAATTTTCTTAAAGGTTATCCCTCCCTAAAATACAATTTATACTTCTGAGGGTAGGTTTGTTTTCTTCTTGTTTTGTTATTTTAAAAACTTTGTATTAGTATACGTTTACATCATATAATGTGTACATCATCATGAGGAATTGGTGCATATACTATTGTATCTTGATCCATTTACTTTAACTTTCCTGTCCTCCATCCCATCTTCCTTTATGTACCAGTCCTGTATTTATTTTAGTGCCTTCCCTTACAGAAGCTAGAAGATCATTTAAGCAATTATTACTATACATGAGTAAGAGCAAAGTTTAAAAGATTTGTGTTAGCTTTTCATCACTATGAAGAAATATCTGAGAAAAACAACTAAACTTAAGAAAGGAAGTCAGGCACAGTGGCATGTGCCTACAATTGTAGCATAGGGCTGGAGGATCACAGGTTTGAGTCCAGCCTTGGCAACTCAATGATATAGTGACACCTTGTCCCCAAAGAGAAAAAGTAATGGGGACACAGCTCATATAAAGACCCTAAATTGAGCACAGACAATGCAATGCACTGCTTTTCAGTCTGTAGTGAACTCATGTGGAAGGGTATGCCAGAGGAAAGTTACCTCATGGTAGACAGGAAGCAGAGGGAGCAAAAGAGCTCAGAGGAAGAGGCAAGGAACAAAATATAATCCCTAAATGCAGGTCCCCATATCCTATTTCATTCCTATGGGTCCCACCTTCAAATAGAGCATTGGGCTATGAACTCATTAACAGATTAATTTACTGATGAGGTCAGCACCCTCATGAACAAACACTTCCTACCAAAGCCCAATACTGAACTGGTGAACCTGTAGAGGGACCTTTTATATCTAAACTAAAGCAAAATTCTATTAAAATGTTTAAGCTTCTCTAACAGAAAGTACAAACAGATGCACATACAAGACAACCAAAAATTTAGGCTAACACAGGACTGAGATGCAGAAAACATTCAGTTTTCAATTCCTTTTTAGTAACTTTTTAATAAAAACTGAAATTATATAAGACAAGGAAAGATTTGTGATTTTTTTGAAATAAAAATGTCTCATTTCTTTTTTTCTGTAACTGTAGAAAGTAAAATGAATGAAAAGAATATTTTCAAGATAGCAGTGTAAATGACAGGATCTACCTGTGAGCTCTGTTTGTCTCCAGAAGTCTTCAACAGATCACAGACATACTAGATTTTTTTTTGTTTTTTGTTTTTTGAGACAGGGTCTTGCTATGCAGTTCAGGTTGGCCTTGAGCTCACTTTTGTAGCCCAGGCTGGTCTTGAACTGACATCAAATCTCCTGCCTCAGTCTCCCAAGTGCTGGTATTACAGGCATGCACCACCACGCCCAGCTCACACTAGATTAACATAAGAGATACAGATATTGACAGATTCAGGACTGGTGTCACACACTAAGTCAGTGCACCTTTCAAATTACAGTTTTTCAAGTTCTATGTCACACTACTGAATTTTGCCTTTTCTCTTCTATTACCTTCTTCAAAGAACAATTACAGTTCCCCCCTTGGCTTCTAAAGTCTCCTGCAACCGATAATACATTCACTGGTACTGCAATTTCTTGTGTACACAGATTTCTTCCTCAAACTTTTAAGGTCTGAGGGGAGGGTGATCTTGTCCAGTTCTGGATCTCCTAGTAATCACTCCACCAACAGTACTCTGACCATAAAAATTGTTCAACACGAGGTAAACTGAACCTGAGAACATATGGTGATGCCATTAAAAGCAAACAATGCTGCCTCAAGAAGAAACAAAACAAAACAAAACAAAACAATAACAAAAAAAAACATCCAACAACAACAAATGACGGTCCTTTAGTAAGTACTATTGTAAAGTCCACCTCATAAACCAGCAGAAGAGAATGTCAATTGCAAGAGAATATTCTTCCAAGGGCCAGCCAGACAGCTCAGCAGACTAACGTGCCTGCTTAGACAGAGTACAGCAGCTGGAGTTTAATCCCCTGCTTGCTTTGCCAGCTTGCCTGTGGGGTGCCCTCAGGCAGTGATTGAGGCTGAGTATGGGAGCGCACACCTGTAATCCTAGCACTTGGGAAATTGAAAACAGAACCACTGAGTCCAATCTACATAATGAGACCCTGTAGACCTTGTCCTAATACAGAAAATAAATACGTAAATAAAAAATAAGAGAATATTCTTCCTCTAACTATGGTAAGTCTTTGCTTTTTAGACTTCACTCTAGCATCTTTTATACTAAGTGTGAAAAATTTACCCAGTGTTTTAGCTTAATTTGTAAAGTGGGAATACTGTCTACCTCATAAATTTTGAAAGGTCTAAAGAAGTTATTATTTCAAAACATCACAGAATTATCCTAGCATCTTCAATCCAGAGCCTTGCATTTGATAATACGTACCAAATAAACTAGTCTACCATAATAGCTATAATTAGCCATAATATAACTTTAATTTTCAATGAAGTCATTTTAAATATGTCACATAATACTTAAAATAATATAGCAATATAACATATCTGTTAAATAGACAAATAATACATATCTGTTAAATAGACAAAGATGTTTAATTAAGTATTTAAATGTGTGCTCTGCTAGTATATAATGACTCCAAATAATTAAGAATTAAACAACCAAGAGGGCTTAAAAAGCAAAGCTACCAATCACACATATAAAATGCTCTAACACCTAATCTCCACATCAGATCTACTTTCAAAGGAATAGTAGAGTGACTCCCAAGAGGGAGAAAAAAGGTTTTTTCCCCACAATGAAAATTAGATGTTTAAGATTCTAAAGAGATTTAAAAATAATGGTTAGGAAAAATAAATATTACCCTTAAAGATTCTTCTGTGACACAGTATTTTGGGGAGAAACACAAATATTATCTATCCAATGATTGTGAGTATGGAGAATTCACATACAATAAATGGACAGGAATTGTGAGGAAGAATAAGGCCGCTAAAACATCAATCCTATAGATTTTCTAAGTAATAAATTTCAAAGACATTCTAAAAAAAGATGAATACAATTATTTCCTAGATACTTTGAATGTTATCTGACCAAAATAAAACAAGTTTGGAGTTTTTCTCCCCAAAGAGTAGGCATTCTGACTTTACTTTTACCAGCATTTCAAGACATTAAAGTGGAATGGAAGAAATCTAACAGTACTGGTACTGATCCTATAATACCCTTACTAAAATGCTGAATAAAATAAGCTAATGCATAGGAGTTAGGATATGATTTATAGAATGTATACTGAGCAACAAAGAGTTCTGACAATCTTAATGAACTTAATAATAAATGCAGTGTTAATTACCAATTGAGGAAGTATAGATAATCATTGTTTGACGCTGGCTGAGCAAAGAGACTGAATGTAAAATAGAGAGAAAGTTGTATCTTACGTGGAAGACACACATGTGCCCCCCAGAAGCACCTTCTCAGAACCTGAACAAGGAAAAAAAAAAGTATAATGGTGGAAATTTTTGTTTTAAACAAAGGCTTAATACATTAACTGACTTGTCTCTTAGACACTATCACAATCCAAGAGGAATTAAAATGTAAAATCTCTATAAACAGGTTTCTGCCTTTTTTTTTTTTTTTTTTTTTGTGAATAAAAACATCAGCAAGGCCATGGTGGTGCACACCTGTAATCCCAACACTTGGGAG
>PVJA010007718.1:39523-51468 GCA_004027025.1 Myocastor coypus
TAAAAAAAAAAAAAAAAAAAAAAAAAAAGTGAGTTCAAGGCCAGCCTGAACTGCATAATGAGACCTTGTTTCAAAAACAGCCCCACCCAAAAATAAATAAAATAAAAATATAAATAATAACATCAGCAAAATAGTAACAAGTTCATATGGTTCAACTTAGTCAAAGAGTTGAGCTGTGTGTTCAAAGTACAATAAAAATAGCAAAATGGAGAATAATTTAACCGATGGGGGAAAAATAATAGTGAAAGAATACTGGTCAGCCACAAAAACAGGGGTAAAAGATAGTTGTTTAAAAGGGGCAAAAAGTGACCTTTAAAGAAAATGTGACTCATTCAAAGAGTGTTTAGAACAGTGTTCTAAGCTCACAGTGGGCTTCCAGTAGTATTTCTACCCTAACTAAATAATAAAACATTGATAGTGTTTATAAGTGTTAAGGGGTTATCTAAGCCGGGTGTGGTGGTGCATGTCTGTAATTCCAGCACGTGTGAAGCTGAGACAGGATCTGTACAAGTTCAAAAGCAGCCTGGGCTACAAAGTGAGCTCAAGGCCAGCTGCAGGACATTTCCTCAAGAAGACAAAAAGAAAAAAGAAAAAAGAAAAAAAAAAAAAAAGTTTATCTGTAGAGATATTAATCAATTTACCAAAACACTCTACACAGATCGTGCTACTTAATGCTCCCAACAGCTTACTGAACAAGATTCTATTCTCACCTACAATTGCCAGATGAAGCATCTGGTTTTTAAGAGTTTATGAAAAACCTGACTCTATTCTACATTCCAAACATATCATCTACCTACATACTAAGTAAGCAACCTTCTCATTATCATGGACCGTACCACTAAGCAAATTTACATGGACAATTTAAGTGCCTATTTACAAAGCGCTTTTTACACTATGTAAATTGCCATTCTAATGTTTCTATCAGTCTCTTGAACTTTGTTAATAGGAGTCTGAAACAAAAAAATCCAGAGTTAGACTGTAGTCAAAATTGATTTGCACAGCCTGCAAGCTTGAATCTTTCCCAATATACATCTACTAATGGATGCAATCTCTATCCTGTGAAACTTCAGGAACAGCATTTCAAGAGTTGATAGCTCAAGATTATTATTAGCAATCTCTTCCTTTTTGAAATCTCTATAGAGTACAAAGAAGCAAAATGAAGGGACAAGATCCTAATTGTCATTCTGCTTTACTAGTCCTTGATCTGAGACAAATCTCTACCTCCAGTGGTATTATTATTTTTCTCATTTATAAAACAGTTGGGTCCAATGCTTTCACGTTTCTTATCTAAGGCCACCAATCTATACTACAAAATGCTTTACTCATATTCCATGTGAAATTCATTTTGTATTTAATCCTTCTGTGTCTGTAATCGGCTCTTCTTTGTACTTTGACTTTTCCCCACCCCAATCATTTCACCTCCACACCCACATGCAGCTAAGTGTGAGGTCCTTTACCTTACCAACACCTCAGAGTTAATATGTTAGATACACATTTATATATTACCTATCCCTTCCACTGCATAACACTGTGGACCACAGTCTAGTATCATATTTGTGTACACTGTAAGTATTAAAAATCTGCATTTTTCTCTGCAAATCAATAGTGTTAGATTCAAAATTACAACTGCATATTATTTTCTGTTCTATGTTCTGCCTCCTGCTTTCTGTCTCATTTGTTTTTCTTTTCTAAAATCTCCAAAATGCTTCTCTTGGTAACTGTTTACTACATGTTTCAAATACTCCATAAATTTTTGAAGGTACAGACTGTCATTCATGTAAATTTATTTTTAATGCTTTCTTGTCTTTCAAAAGGCATATGTTCCCCCACTTAAGGCATATCTAGAGTTCTAGGTGGCAGAGTTATAGTACACAGCAAAACCAAATTATGCATTTCCCAAGACACTTCCGGGAAGCTTCTGGGAAAACATATGCCTATCTATCTGTATCTATGAATTACTTAACTACAGCTATGGCAAACCTATAAACTGATTCTTTTTTAATGTTGGTTTATTTCTAGTTTAATGAAATAGAACTAGACATGAAGCAAATACTAGGATCAAAGTCCTGTCTGATTATAGTCTTTTGGAATTGGCAGGAAAATGCAAAACATTTGGAGGAAGATAAAACTGGGTGATTTTTGGTCACTGGCAATATTAGAAGCAAATTCTCTGAAGTTGCATCTATGAGAGCAAACACACCTCAGAGTAGTACCTCTGTGTCTTACTGCTAAATGCAAGTAAAAATCAAATTTTGAATGCTTATTGCATAGGAGCACTATGCTGTCAATCTTAAACATAATAAATGATAATGTTTATGGTGATAACAGTAACTGCTAACATTCATGCAATTTTTTTTAACTTACTAAAGCCTCTGAGATGCAGATTATAGGCTGAACACACTTACTTTAAAAATATGCAAAGTCTGAAATCTGCAACTTTTTAAGTGCCCTGCTGAAGTATGGAGCATTTACGATTTGGCTTAGGCATGTGTAATAGGTAAAGCTGATAATGGGTAAATATTTTAAAATCTAAAAAACTCAGACATCTAAAATACTGTGGTTAAGCTGGGGATAGTTCAGCAGTCTAAGCACTAGTCTTGCAAGTACAAGGACCTGGGTTTGTTTTCCCCAATTCCACATGCCATGCTATCCCAGAAACATGAGTGTGGAGAAGCATGCCTGTATTCCCAGTGAGGCTGAGGTAGGAGGATCACTACAAGACCAAGCTGCACATCCAGACCATGTACCAAACAAATCAATAAAGAAGGTTTTTTTAAAAAAATAAATACTCTGGCCGGGCGTGGTGGCTCACGCCTGTAATCCCAGCACTTGGGAGGCTGAGGCAGGAGGATTGGTGTGAGTTCGAGACCAGCTTAGGCTACAAAAGTGAGCTCAAGGCCAGCCTGAACTGCATAGTGAGACCCTGTCTCAAAAAGACAAAAAAAACAAAACAAACAAAACAAAACAAAACAAAACAAAACACACACAAAAAAAACTCTGGTCCCAAGTATTCTTATAGATAAAGATTATCCAGCCTGTGTTACTTTCCATTTTCTGATGACTAAAGATGAAGTCATATGATGTCATTTTAGGGTCACACAGATACTAGGCTGCAGAGCTAGAATTCATGCCCTGTATGTGGTTTGCTCACCACTCTGTCTCTGTATACCTTTGTAAGTCTGTATATGGAGGGATGGCATCTGATCACTGAGATGAAGATCTATATGTAAAGACAAAACTTAAAGGTAAGAATTCACCTTACAAATAACTGCCTAGCAATATTAATCTGGGAACAAAGGTCCTTACAGAAAGTGTACTTACTTGAATCAGATATTTGAACACTTAACATATGTCACATGCTACGTTAAGTGCTATGTTACAGGTATCCCAGATCTACATAAAGAAAAAGTTGTTACTTTTTTATTTATTTTATTTTTTCTTTTTTTTTTGAGACAGGGTCTCGCTATGCAGTTGAGGCTGGCCTTGCGCTCACTTTTGTAGCCCAGGCTGGTCTCGAACTCGCACCAATCCTCCTGCCTCAGCCTCCAAAGTGCTGGGATTACAGGCGTGAGCCACCACGCCCGGCTCGAAAAAGTTGTTATTTACTAAAAAGTTATCACAAAAAATCTTAGGAATTTTAATCAAGGAACACTGTAAGTCTCAGACATCAGGAGTATTCATTATCAATATTTCCTGAAGCTCATGTGTAAAAAGCAATAGGTTACAATATGGAAGTACAAAGGGACTAAAAAAGAAAGATCCTGGCTGTTTTACAGATTAGAAGAAAATTCATTAAAAATGAACTAGGAAACTTCATTTTATTCCAGCAATAAGCTTATGCTCATGCTTTTCATAAACAAGATACTTAACACAAGATGCAGGGAATCATACTGCATGAATGTGTGTTTCTTTCAGAGTCAAAATATTTAAAACAGGCTACTTTATCTGTTTTGAAGGATAACCACTTAACATTTTGGAGGCAGTATTCCTACTCATTCGTTTAAAATCATTATTCTGAACTCTGAAATTACTTGTGTTCCCCAGATTTTGTGGTCTGCCAAAAAGTAGGAACCTACATGTTTGTTCAGTGAATCAACTGTGCTATTTTATTATAGTGTTAGAAAAGAAATGCAGATGTAATATTTGTATTCTCTCCAATGTGTAGTTGTTACATAGCTTATAATTTATGGAATGGAGTACTTTTACCACATTCTAGAAAAGTGGCCACAAATCAAGACTATCAGTAATATTTCATGTGGTTCAAACATTACTTCTATAATAAAACATATAAAAGTCCTTTCCAGGCTACCCCTGCTAGCACTGCAATTATAGTGATAGCTGTGCTATTATTCCTTCTGGGGAAACATACTGCTTTTCTTTAACACTCTAACAAGTGAACATTTAATTTTAGGTGTCATTATTTAAAAATTAAATAAGTTCTTAGAAAATAATGTTAAACATTACTTAACATATAAGTCATTCAGGTCAAAAGAATCTTTTTATAACCTGAGATTAATATCATCAAATGTTTCATAGTTAGGACTAGATTAGCTATGTCTAATGTATACACAAATCCAAGCTGATGGTGAGAGAGTGGGGTGGGAGTTAAGCACGCAGTGGAGAAGCTTCCAATCTGTCCCATGATAGGATGAAAGAGTAAACTTTTTCAACTTATTCAATAGTATTTTCTGAGTAACTTTAGATACACAGTACCATGTAAGGTACTGTAAAAACAAAACAAAACAAATGTAAAAAATAGTTCTACACAATTGCTGATTGGTAGAATAGTGATACATTTTGCTAGACCCTGAATGACAGATTGGATATAGCTCACTTAAGTATAATGTTCCTTGCAAAAGGTCTGAAAAGTATTTACTATGCTTTAATTTTTAAACAGGAAGAGCTCCTACAATTGATGTTTATCCTGAGATTATCTGTGTTAATAGGATAAACTGGTATATAAAGTTTGCAGAATAGTCTTCCTGGAGTGAAGACACCATTTTACTAAACCAAGGAAGTTAAAACTGCAAAGATACAGTCCATTCATTTCATATCTATTTCTACATTCACATAAAATAAAACTTTCCATCTACATTCTTGCATAATTATCCTCCTAAATTCCTATTTTAAAAACACCTGTAATTTTTAATTCTTAGACTTATAAAGTCTTAAAAATATTACTGCAAAACAAAAGTGAGGCTTTTCTTTTTTTCACGTATCAGTTATTTAATTAGGTTCTTACTAAGAAATTTAGAACACTAATTTATGAGGATAAATTCCATTTGTAAGAACAAAAATGGATCACAGCCCTGGAGCTAAGGAACAGTTTTGATTTTTGCTAAAATCTGTGAGTGCACTTCTTTCTGATTGACCTTGCGCTGCTCTGAAATTCGGTATCTCTCTTTCTCAGTGATCTCACCCTCCTGGTGTCTGGGTTTCTGAAGCTTCTTGAAGTGAGGGGGTTTAGGGATTTTCACTTTGCTGATGTCAATTTTTGTAGAGGTGGCAATGACAAATTTCTGGTGTGTTCTTTGTAGAGGAACACGATTAAGGTTAAGAGGCCTAGTTACAAGTAGCAAGCCACTGTCCAACTGCTTCAGGAACATCACTCTTGCCTCTGTGACGCCCAGTGAGGATGATCAAGATGGTGCCACGAGTGATGTTAGCTGGAAGTTTCCTCACATGCTGGCTGAAGGATTTCTTGCTGTGGCTCAAGAGCTTTCGGGGCACATCTTCAGTAGGGTAGTATCTGGGCATTTTTCAAAGCTTAACCACCTGTGTACCTCCATTCTTGTCCCCACTGATTGGTTTTGTGATTGCTGCAAGAACTTTCTCCTTTTTCTTCTCAACCCTTGATTTAGCAGCTCGGTACTTCCTCTTGTACAAAGCCTTTCTGGAATACACAGCACATCGGGAGTATCCACCAATCTCTCTAACCAGGACAGGATTTCAGCTGCAGTGGGGCTGCCCCTTCTTAGGCTTTTTTTTTTGCCTTCACCTTACCCTTTTTATCAGTACCACTGGCAGTGGCCTTCTTGGCTTTGGGTTTCTTCACTTCAGTGTCTGGCTTCTCAGTTCACCTGCCATCTTGTAAGATGGGAAAGAGAACTCACTTTTCTTTTTTAATGGTAAACCATTCTTTCTTTAGAATAAACTTGTAGGCATTAGTGCCCATTACAAGAGGGAAAAACTCAGAAGTTATTCTCTAAAACAAACAAACAAAAACCACCAAAAAGCCCTTAGCTACCTCTCGAAAAGAATTTTACAATTTTAAAGGCTAACAACTTCATATAGTCAATAGTGCTCAGATAGCATACAAGGATCGGTAAAGAAGCTTCCTGTATCACTGCTAAATGATACTGAAAACAGACCCTGTATGATATCAAGTGCTTTATATTCTACACAGATCTAGGGCCCCACTTTTGAGATACTCCTATGTGGAGTCTGGCTGTTTTAAGTGACTTATCCACAGGGGTTTAATTTGAATTTTGTGCTTGGAAGTGGGAAGTAGTGATTACACCTTCCCCCATATTTGTAGCACATTAATGATCATTTTTTAGGAATAATCTCCAACTGAGTTCAAATTGTCCTTCAAATATTCTAACTCAATAATGGAAATACCTGACTTACTATACTTTAAATGAAAGAACACAATATCAACACTACCATGAAACTTACGTTCTACTCATTTTTAAGACTGAAAATGCCACAAGACAAATACACTCTGTGTTCTTCCCTAATAACTTGAAAAATGGTACTGGAAGTAATACAACTTACTTCCTTGAAAATCTATGAACTGGCTTCTTCAATTTTTTTTCACTTGCTTTCTCCTGGAACCAAATGTAAAAACACTATTTCTTTTTCTCTACTATATCAGAAAATCTTATCCAGAATTTCACCAGGGCAGAACATCAAATTATTTATTCATGCTTTTCACCAGAAACTTAAATGAAGACATTAAAGACAATTTCCAAATTCCACAAGAGAGATCTCATAGAACAGATGGCAGACTACATGCTCAAATCTGGAATTAAAAAAAGAAAGAAAAAAGAAAAGAAAAAAACAGGATGAAATTAAAAAAAAATACTAACCCCTTCTTTTAGGTTTTTTAAGGAGAGGGAAAGGGAAGAATGTGTAAGTATAGAATGGAGAAACCACAAATATATATATATATGTATGTATCTCCACTAGTGACTCAAACCTCAGTCTGCTATGTAACAATACATTAAGTAGGAAAGGCCGTTGCAAACCTCAAAGTTTTCCGAAGAAATTAAGGAAAAGCATTTTCTCAAATAAGTGTTAATACTCAGAAAACCTGGCCAGTTTTGAGGTAAGTTGAGTATAAAGTTTCAAAGCACTGAAAGATTTCCCTTTTGTGTGAGTCAATGATTAAGTCAACATGAGGCAAAGTCACTTTGATAAGACATTGAGAAAGCACAAAACTTATCCTATTTAAAAACAAAAATACCCTGCACTCAAATAAAACAAAGGTGAACACTGAGGTATTTTTAAGGTGACTGATTATATACAACTTTCCCAAAACATACAGGTAGGTATATTTCTATGTGTTTAATCTTAATTCTGATACCTTACTATTTGGAGGTGGGGAAAGGCCCTCATTTTTCCAAGCTACAGATCAGGCACAGCCTATTAGCTCGCTAACTATTTGCCCTTAACATCCACTGAGAGAATGGCAGTGGGGAAACTATATTATTGTTTTTACTCCATTTTATGGAGTAAAAGAGACCCTAATTGAAATTCAAAAATCAACTGACTGGCAAAAATTTCAGTTCAAAGTAAGTTTCTACTGAATGCCAGGCAATACATTAGGAACATAAGCTCAGTGGTGAACCTGGTTGAGTTTCTGTCCTAATGAATAGTAAATTCTACTTTATTTGTCTTCTCCGTCTATTTTCTATGAATGAAAACACCTGCAAAGAAGGCTAGTGTATGAAGGGATTTAAAGGAAGATAAAGAGTATATGTAAAAAGAAATCATAAGCTATAACAAGGAAGCACTGCAAAAAGATGGGGTAACAAGGCATTCTCAGTGGAGCATGGAGGTCCAACAGTAGGAACAAAGATGCATGGTTAGAAAGGAACAGAATGAAGGCCAAAACAGCTACTGTAATGAACAAAGTAAAGACCAGTAGTAAGCAAGGAGTTGGATAAGTTAGAAGGGATCAGACATTGAGGAGCTTGCAAGCCTTACAAGGTGTTTGAGTATTATTTTAAATATAATTTGATGTGGTTCTGATGTGGGCTTTAAAAATTATTCTGGTTTCTGAGAAAAAATGGGTCATGGTAGGGAAAGGAAAGAGGAAAGGGAACAAAGCTGTAACTACATTTGTCGATTTTTCTGGTTTGGCAAGGAAATAAAAGTTGTGACATTTCCAAAACTGTGGAGGAGAATTCTAGCACAATGCATGAGGCGAAATTACTAGCCATTTATACTAAATGCCTCCTTAACTCCCCAGGCAAAGTAACAGACTATGTGAAAG
Organism: Myocastor coypus; assembly: GCA_004027025.1. Taxonomy (NCBI): domain Eukaryota; kingdom Metazoa; phylum Chordata; class Mammalia; order Rodentia; family Myocastoridae; genus Myocastor; species Myocastor coypus. Next base: position 48,024 of record PVJA010007718.1, read on the forward strand.
ACTTCAAAACTGATTGCATAAGTGAATAAGAAAAAACTGGATGACTGGTGACCAAAAATAAAGGTGACTTCACACAGTGCCTTTTCTTTTTTATAAACTCCAGACTTCAAACTACAGTGTTTCCATAATCCCTTCACAGAATACAAAAGGATTAAATGACACTCATAAAGCAGTCATTTGGCCTCTACTGCATGTTTCTTCTAATGGGTGGATAAAGAACCTGTTAATGAATGACATTTAAAAATGTTTAATGGATAATGAGGTACTGAGTTCAATCCCCGGTGCAACAACCCCCTCTCTCCCCAAGATTTCTTTCTTCTCTATACTGTTATTTGTCTTTCCAAACAATGTCTTTCCTTCTCAAGTACATTATGTTTCTAAAGCTTTTTACTACTGATGCTGGAGAAAATTAGAAGGGCAAAGGACAGTCATCCACATAGTCAGCTTTCGTGCACTTTCTCCAATATATTCAGACACTAAGATTCAGCTTTTATACTAAGTTAATATCCTTTAGCCCTGGGAAGGAGAAGGTTATTTGCATCTGTCTTACTAAGGCAAATCAAAGAACTGCCTTAAGAGGCAAATGAAACCGTATGCTGCCGCAAAAGCCCAATTCCAGCCACTCAAAAGTCAAAATCATTTTGGTATAGATTCTTAAATGTAAATGAGTAACCAGAAAAAAAATTGCACCTTATTCTCCAGGGATTATTCACATGTATATGCAGATGTCGAGTACAGTATAAAATCAGGTATTTTACATGAATTAAAGGTTTCTTGGTTACTGAAGCAGATAATGAGTATCACTTACATTTATATGTGCCATTTCATATAGTACGTTCCATGCTTTGTGTCTTGTACCTATTGCTCTATACCCAAGTGGACCTAATGGCTGCAGAAGGCACTAAATGCATCACTTACCTTAGATAATTATGAATTGGCAAATATTAAAATAACTTTCAAGCAAAACTCAAAAACAAAACGGGGGTGGGTGGGTGGGGAGGGGACCTTTTAAAGGTGGCCTAAAGCATGAATGAGCCCAAATCAGAAACGATCTGTTTTTGTAGTTTATTTTATTTTTTTATATTTTTAAAGGTGGGGGAAAAAATGCAACGAAGACAGAACTAGTCCCTGTAGTTCAAAATATTTAATATCTGGACCTTTACAAAGGAGTCTGCTTATCTATCTTTGGTCAGAAGACAAACAGATCCAAGTCATCGAAAGAGCTTTAAAAACCAAAAATAATCCTAGGTCTCACTACACACAGAATTAGTATCCAAGACTAGGGTCTAAGAATTTTAATTTTAAAAAGCTCCTGAGTAACTTCTGAGTCAGGAGGATAAAGGCAGCAGCCTGATCCTAATCTTTCTCTCCAAAAAAGCATGGCGTACAAATAAAAGCTATGATGAGCTCCAATACTACCATGTGACAGAATACTACAAAAATTCAAATTACTCATAAGTAGCACAATAAACACCAAGACTCAATAGAATTCCTTGTTTTGTTTGAGAAATGGTATCTCTTAGGTAGTACAGAACTACACAGTGGCTCTAAACTCACTATGTAGCCCAGGTTGGTCTCATATTCCCACAGATCATCCCTCAGTCTCCCAATTACAGGTATGTACCAACATGCCTGGTTCCTGACAGAGGCATTCATTTTTTATTTTTGGTACTGGGAATTGAACTCACACCCTCATGCTTGCCAGATAGGTGACGTGCTGTTGAGCTATATTCTGTGCAAGAAGGCATTTTTGAACTAAGAGCTCAATCCAAGAAATGCCTAGGAATAAGTAGGGAGGAAAAAGAAAATGAAACACTCCCTATGAAGGTACTTGAGGAAAAAACAGAAAATGTAAATCACTAGAGCCATCCATTTTAGGACGTGAACTACTTGAGTTTAAAGAAAAAAAAGAGAGTATGAGAGGAAAAAAATACTTTAAAAAGAAAACAAGACTTTAAAAGAAATTTTTCCATAAATTATAGGCTACTTAACAGTCATTCAGACAAACATAATAGCAATCAAGAGAAAAGTAGCAAGTTTACTAAGATCAAAATAAAAGGACTCACTTTCTTAATATATTAAACCTTTAAATCAGGAAAAAAAAACATCAAAAATTCTGAAGAAAAAATGATGAAAAGTCATAGATCATCCACTAAAATGTAAAAAATAAATAAGGTCTTTCCCTGCTCTTTAAAAAGGCAGGGAAAGACCTTATTTATAAGGTAAGCAAATGACAACTATGTAGAAATATATCTCATCAACTGTATTAACAAGGTTAAAAAGTTGAAAAATATACTGTCTGTTAATGTTTTGGAGGAAAAAAATGAACTCATTATTTATATATGCAAAATATCACATTCCAATTTTAAAACTTTGTTACAATTTTTGAAATATTTACTCAGAGAACCAAAATGTGCATCCAAACCCAAGTTTTGACAAAATCATATTTGCTTCAACAAAGCACCCTAAAATCAACACAACAGGACCTGAAAGTAGATCTCAGAACTGTCATGCAGCTTCTGTCTAGTGGTTTTAGAATACTCCCTTTCCTGATATGCCTAAGAAATCCAAGTTACCCTGGCAGATCATGTATGCATATAGCCTAAACTGAGATTAGGACATACCATCCTACAGTAAGCACTGAGTAGGACTGAAGCAGAGCTCTTCTAAGTCAAACCCTGGCATTGGAGACCACCCAATAAAAACTCTTCTAAGGTAGAGAGACAAGTCACCCTACTCAACTTTTTGTCTTCTATCAAAATTTCTGACTGAGAATCTAGGAGTATAGTAATAGTTACTTTATACAATTAAGTTTGGGGCAATTTGTTATACAGCAATAATAAAAAGCCTAGGATGGGGAGATAGCTCAGTAGAATGTACTTGTCTGGCAAGCACAAGGGCATGACTTCAATCCCCAGCTCTGCTAAATAAATAAATTTATTTGCACTTCAGGGAAAAAAATAATAATAAAAAGCCAGAAAATGGCATATTGCTAGAATGGAATTTGACTCTTCATGCCAGAAACTCTAATTCTGGAGATTTACTTGACTCTCAACAGTATTAAACCACATATGCAAAGAAGTATTCACTATAGTATTACTTAAAACTTCAGAATGTTAAGAACTACCTACATCTTTATAAACCAAATGGTTAAATAGTTCCATAAAGAATGGCACATATAGCAACACAGCTGGAAAAAGTTAAAAAAAAAAATCATCTACTATGCAATATAGTGTTCCAAAATATATTAAGCAGAAAACAAGTTATTACTTTGGAAGAAAGAAGGGAATTTATACAAGTTTGTTTATTCTGGGGGAAAGAAAGTCAGAAAAACTAAGATGAGAAAAAATTGGGTACTAGTAAAAAAAGAATAGTAATGAGAGTATAGCAAAGGACTGACTCTGTGTACATACTTTGCATGTGCAGCTCTTTCAGAAGCACACCA
>PVJA010007718.1:51568-67413 GCA_004027025.1 Myocastor coypus
AATATATACTTCTTTAACTTGTTAAAAAAAATCTTTCCAAGGATACAATGGTGATACATTCAATACCAGCAATTCATCCATCCAAATAATGGACCCAAATGTATTTGAAATAGACAAAATGACAACTACAAAAGATAGTCATGAAGATCAAAATAATAGTACAAATAAATCTTAGGACTTTTCTTAATGTATTTTTTCTCATGCTGGTACTGTTAAGTTCTCAAATTATATCATACGTACTTCTGGGCTGACCAAAAAATAAACTAGTTAAAGATAGGACTTACTCTTCTCATGACAGAATAACAGTGACAGAATGGGACGCAGAGAAGAACTCAGTGAACCAGAATGAAAACAGAAGAATCAGTGGATCAGTGTGAACACATAACTTCATATATATACCTCCACACAACTATATTCACAGGAAACATATTTGTATACTTCTTAAAATAAAAGGACCTCTAAGTATTAGGGAAATAATGGTCAATGGTGCTACAATATGCTTAAGAACCTTTCTACACACAAACAAAATCAAACACATCAAAAGTAATTTTATAAAAGAAAAAAAAAACTTTTTTTTTTTTTTTGGCAGGACCAGGGTTTGAACTCATGACCTTGCACTTGCCAGGCAGGCACTTGTGCCATGGAGCTATCTCCCCAGCCTCCAAAACTGGTTATTTTAGAGCATATAAAGCAGACTTTATGTTCACCCTCTATAACTTAATATTTCTTTCACTCCATTTGTGGTTGAACAGAAATAAACATGGCTTCCTTCACCTCTCTACCTTGTGTCTGTTAACTGATACCAATGTAGTCTTGACTCTCAGATCTCAGGCTAGTGCTAACAGCGTTCTTCTAGAATTTTCTTGATCAATTGTCTATAGTATGATAAAAGGTACTTCAAGTTTCAAATCAACAAAATTTTTCTAACACAATCCAGTTTCCACTCATGGCCTATACCTCAAACCCAGAAAATTTCAACTAAGTAACTTTAAATCCTGAGCTTTGGATATCACCCCAATTCATATTTTTCACTGAAGCCTCTATTTTTGCTTTCCCTGGCACAAAGTCTTTAAATTTAAATAGAATTTAATAAGATAGTCATGGAATGCCTCATCATAAGCAGGGAATTCAACCAGAGTTAAACAAAGTAACAAAGAGCTGCAAATTAAGTTTGTTAGTAAAGTCTATAATCAATGTTTTGCCCATAACCAAAAACAGGAGAGCTTGAACTTGTGATCACTGAACTGAAGGGTAAATGGAACTGCTGGTAAGCTGGACCAATGTTTTTCCAATGTCTCACTTTGTCCTCTATTTCCTACTTCAGTTCCTTTCATCTCTTCCACCCCTCAGGAGAGCTGTCAGTGTTTCAGGACAAGCTTTTTGTAACTTTTCCTTCATTCAAGTAGGAAACGTGAATGTTAATAGTTGATATACTGTGTCTACTTAGTAAGTTTAGAAGATAACTCACATGAGGTCAGGGTCCTCACTTTGTAAACATCCTGAGGTGTGGAAAAGGAGGGCGCACAGATGGCATGGGTGGATAACTGGCAATGCAACATATGGGAGGGAAAGAATTCCTTATCCCCACATTTGCTCTTGCTGCTTTTGCTGCTTCTACCACCATGAACTGTTTTCCCCTGTGTCATGGTAAATGCCTCAGAGCCAGATGAGTACGGACTGAAACCTCTACAAACTGTGAGATAAATACACCTTTCTTTCCTTGATTTTGGGTGTCAGGTATTTTGTCCCAGCAATAAGAGAAAATAAACCAAAACAGTAACATTTGTGATCTCAAAGTAAAGTGTCAGACTAGTACTTGGAGGTTCTTAGAAACTACAGTATTAGACTCACTCTGCCCTATTAAACCAGAAATTCTTGAGAGTGAGATGATACCAAGCCTTGCAGATGATTCTGGTACATGTTAAAAATCTGAAAACTAAACCACATTTTAGTTGACTAAAATTAAATTGTATTTTTTTTTCTTTTTGTGTTCCAGATTGAATTATGTTCCCTAAAATTCCTACAATGAAGTCTTAAATTTCGATGTGACTTTGTTGGAGATTAAATCTTTAAGGAGTTAATGAAATGTTAAATGAGGTAATCCGATACAGCACATGTCCTTAATAATAAAATGAAGAGACACCAGGCTTGTGCTCACAGTGAAAAAGCCATAGGAGGACCAGAAAGGAGGATATGGTGAAGTCAAGAAGAGAGAGGATAGGACAAAAGTAGCTTTTTTGTTAACCTTTGTGTTAAACTTCCCAGCTCTCAGAACTGTGAGAAAATAAGCTGCTGTTTCAGTCACCTTGGCTGAGGTATTTTGTTATGGCAACTCCAGAAGACTAATACATTCCTTTTTGCTACAAACAAGATTCAATGTCCACCATTTTTCTCTTCAACTATGGATTGAGAAAACTTGCCACTATTACAAAATGCTCTGAAATTCTCTTTAGCATCTGTTCTTCATGCCAGTCTTTTATCTTTACTAGACAGTAAAAGACCATCTTGGCCCTTGAAAAGATAAGCTAAATACACTATAGAGTCAGCTGAAATTGTGAGAACATTTCCAATATAAACGGTGCTGCTTCTGAGAAATCCATCCTACTTTGGCTCATCAACCCACCCAAAACACCAAAATCCTGTCTCGAACTTCTATCCTCTGTTCTCCCAATTACATGAATACCACATAACTGATGTTCTTTGAGAGATTTTGCACTTAGGATTTTAAAGCTGTAACTGTGGAACACATCATTAACTTTCCAAGTAATTTCCCTAAAGGAAATCTTAGCAAGATCAGTACCTATGCTGCATATACTCTTCACAAAGAAATACCTACATAATAAAATGAATGCTAGCCAATAGCCAATCAATGCTCAAGCTGGCCTAAAAGTATTCTTTAGGGCCTTCCATTATGTTTCACTGTACTACATGTGTATCAGTAGACGGAAAAGTCATATTCAATGGTAATATGAAACTACATGATCTGGGGTTTCGTATTTTACATACATAGCATGTACATATTCTGACACATACAAATTTACATTAGTTGAAGAGACAGTAAGTGCTTCTATAGTGGCTAAAAATATACTAAGATAAAAGAATTGAGAATTAACCAAGAGAAAAACATTCTGCTTCTACCACATAAGTATCTTAATATGTTTGGGGAATTATTCATATTTTCTATAAATACATTTAGCCTCTTAATTTATTAAGCACAAAGGCCAAAAGAGTGACCATCAAATAACCTAGCCCCTCTGATTTAAATACTGACATCATTTTCCTATATACTGTCACACAAAGTACTTTGTGAAGGTGACATAAAATAATAATTAGAACCAAACAAGATTTAGAAAATTTCCAATTTACAAATTGGAATTTTACAGATTACAATGACGTTTTTAAAAATGTTATCACCAACCAAATATGTTTAAGAACCACTGAATGATGTTGCAAAATTCAACTGACTGTCAAAAGAAGGAGACAAAATTCATAAAAGTATGTGCAACATTCTTTTCTACGGATTTAGTCACATGTAGATTGCTAAATCAGATGGATACACACACACACACACACACACACACACACACACACACACACAATGAAAACAGATGAACCATGTGAGAAGAAAACCAGAACCATGGTATTAAGCAACCCACAGCTAAAATGCAAGCGTTCATTTATATAGCCACTCACCTTCCTTATGAAGGCCCTTGACAGGAATCTAACTGAACAAGATGAGGCCTACAGCCAAGGCCAGATTTTATTTACGGTCCAAAGAAACACTTTAGAGCATTTTCTTTTTGACATACATAGAGAACTCATCAATGTCACTATTACTGAAGTAAATTACCAACAAAGAACTTCAAACCTTTAAGTTATTAAATATGTGTAGACTGACATAACTTTTTTGCATAACAGTAATAATAAAATCCAGAACACAGGTATAAGTTCCAAAACTCAACAATGTTCTAGCTCTGGATTATACACCTTTTATGAAATACTGTACTCTTAAGTCTTGCAAATTTAGTGTTAACTTACATTGAATGAAAAGAAAATAAATTCCCATTTGTGTAGGACAGAGACTAACTGCTCTAATGGGCACTATCCCCAGAATTCAGGGTCCAAGTACCTGAATGAGAGCTGGGACACCTGGGCAAGCTCAAGTGTCTCTCAGCCTGTTTTTTCATTTATAAAACAGAAAGCTGGACCAGTTTCTTTAAGATCTTTTATTTCTCTAGCTGCATGTAGTGGTGCACACACGCAGAACTAGAACTCCAGTGTTTGTAAGGCTGGGACAGGAGGACTGTAAGAGTTTGAAGTCAGCCTGAATGACATAGTGAATTCCAAGGCCAGCCTGAATGAGATAGACTCTATCTCAAAAAAAAAAACAAAACAAATAAAAAAAAAATTATTTGTCTACCCCAACATGCTGTATCTCCTAGTCCGAGCAAAAACACTGGTGTTCCCATTTCATGGGCTTAGGACTACTTGCATTATTATTATTTCTTTAGCTTATATTTTTCTTTTCCAGAAAATACATGCAAAGAAATGTTATGTAGAGCTGAATTTCACATTCATTATCAAGTTTTTTTTTTTTTTTTTACTGATTCAATACCATGGTTCACTATACTAACTTTAGTTAAATTTTAATTGACCTAAAATTGACAGGTTTTGGCCTGTCAATTAGAGCTGGGCATGACGGTGCATAAATGTAATCCTAGCACTTAGGAGGCTGAGGCAGGAAGATTGCCTAGAGTTCAAAACTGATCGGGACCATACAGTGAGTTCAAGGTCAGCTTGAAATACACAGTAAGATTATGTCTCAAAAACCAAAACCAAACCAAATCAAAACAAGCCACAACAGAAACACCCGTAAGGTTCTCATTTTCCAACATAGTCAAAAGATTCACTACTTATTACTACATTTATCAGGTCCCAAAGGGGCTGAGACAGAACAGACAGAACATTCAGTTAGCTTAAGTCAGTCAATGAAGTTTTATTCTTATGTATGTTCCAAGCAATATGTGACATACTTGAAAAATTATTGGCAACCTAGTCCCAGTGTCCTATTATTCTAATTAATCATTTTATAAACAATAAAATTTCAAGAAGCAGGTTTAAGACTAACTGAAATTTAATCTTTTTTTGACTCAAAAGGAAAAATGGATCTTCCAGTGCTATCCCCCTTCACTCTGGTCTCCCAACCTAACACACTAACAAAACATTGGAAATAACCTTTTCCATCCAGACTGTCCTCTTGGCCCCTGACTGACAAGACTAGTAACAGTCATGCTTCTAGAAGGAAACTAGAAAAGTTAAATTCTCACTTTGCAATCCTGGGACTGCCTTTATCCACATTCAGCCCATATTGAACACAGTTTCTTAATGTTCCCTTACTTAGTTTGCTATATTGCTGCTTGTATTTGTGTATCTTACTTAACATATCATAACCACTCTGAGAGATACTTTGTAATCTTATCTTTACTATTTCTCCCCGCTTACCCAATATATGTTATCCTGAAGTTTATCAAGTGGTTTTGAAATATTAAATGTCATTACAGAACAAATAAGTTTGATACATAAGTAGATACATAAGTTTGTAATACTCTACACTGAATTCATACTGATATGGTGACAAAGTTGGAATTCACTTGTTAAATAAATTATCAGCTGCTTTTTTTTTTCCTTCTACTTTTAAAGCTGGAAGTTCAATTCTATTCAAGCTGGTAGGAACTGCTGAATTCAGTTCAGAGCTCACAGGCAACAATACATACATGAGACGTTCACAGCCTTGTTGCGAATGTGCTAAGTTATTCCAACAAGGATGCTGTTGCTTAAAACATGTATACTCCTATTTTTAATTTTCCTTCAGTAATTGAATACTTTTAAGGAAAATCTTTAGTATGAGCAAATCGTTGTTTCTGGTTTTTTTCTTTTTTAGTAAAGGATTGAACTCAGGACCCTGCACTTGCCAGGCAGGGGACTTCAGCTGCTGAGCTAACTCCCCAGCCCCCACAAATCATGTTTCTAAAGATGTTATCCAGAATAATTTTGTAAATAAATCTCATTAATAAAATTCACAGCTCAGACACTGTAATGTTGTAAGGATGCTGGTAAAAAAAAATTATAAAGCACAGAAATCATCAAGCCTCTGTGAAGGGCAGTATTTTACAATATAAAACCTCCCAAATCAATGCAGAATGTCAACACAGTTAAGTCTAAATCACTGGTCATTCTTGTGAGATGAGTTCAATAGAACTGTTTTTTTCTCTTACCTACTTACATGTGCTTTACATTTACCAGTTTTTAACATTTAGCACTTTATAGGATATTGTTTTTCTGCTACAGACTTCTACATTTACCCTAGTATCATCAGAAATACCATATTTCACTGACAATTACTATTCCCACCCTAAAAGCCAATACTATAAATTCTCCCTGTAAGACCTGAATAACAAGTACTCATTGCTTATAACTTTAAATGAGTGGTATGACTGAAAAAGAACTAATTTAAATGTGTTCTTTTGCAGTCAACATTTAAGAGTCAATAAGAATAAACCAAACCCCTAGTGTATTGGGGTCAAGTTTATCAAAACTTGGATGAATAGGCAAGCTCTGAAGAATCGTCCAAGATAAAAGAAAAAAATCTAGCTCTTGCCCTTAAATTTCTGGTAACATGACAGAAAGTTATCTGTGTATAGCAGCAAGAGCAATGGACTTTTAAAGAACTGGCCCATGGGATTTTTGTACCACTGGCACTTGGGCAAGTAAAGACATACAGAGAAATGAACCAGCCACCAACTTGTAGTGAAAGCACACCCTTATAAAATCAGGAACTTTAAAAAAAAATGTAACCCAAACTTTAATCGCAAAGAGCCTCACAAAACGTATTACAAATGACAGCATGAAAAAAATCTTGCACTGTAACACAGAAGTTCAACTCTACAATGTACCCTTAAATGGCAGGACATTGGTCCTTTGATGTCTCAGTTTTCCAAATAAAGATACAAACAGCTATGTACTCATATACAGCATTACAAAAGGAACGTTTGTGACTAGCATAGGTAAACTCTCTTAAAATTTACCTTCTATTCGAACCAGGAAACCTCTACCCAGGATAAAGACGGGTTGCACGCTCGCCTAGTTTTGCCTATGGCCTTTATTTGCACCTGGTGGCATGTCTGTACCCTATCATCTCAGCCACGAAACAAATCTTGTTCAATTTTTTCCATTTTTATTTCTGTAACATCATAACATCACACTTTAGGCAGAAGGTTTATTTTCAGTCTGTGCAAGTCTAAAATTCAAAGCAAATTTAATTTTGCTTAAGAGAACATTGTAAAGTAACAATTCTTGGTATTACATGCTTCGTAGATCCATCACAAACCAGAGAATTACACTGTTGTGACACTACTAAAAGACACAAAGGTGAACAGTAAAACATTTTAAAACTGCATCAAGTTTGTCAAGTCTCAAAACAAAACTTGGATTTTCTATACATACTTCTGTCAGTGAAGTTCATTCCTGTGTTCCAGTTCTCCTGCAAACTGATCTTCTATTTTCTTTCATTTGACCTAGATTGGCTGTGAGACCTAGAGAACAATTGAGATGGACTGTGATTTCTCTCCCTAGACAGTGATCTCTGTTCTCCTATCTCTAGAAAGAGACCTGCTCAGGCTGCAAGAGAAATTTCTCCTTCGTGGAGGTCTGTGGCAATGTAGAGGACTCCTCCTACGATAATCATGAGGCCGTCGACCCCAAGGAGGAGGGCTACGATTTCGACTTTTCACCATTGCATAGCTCCACTCTGACACGGCAGCCATATAATGTTCTTCCATCTAGCTCTCAGACACCATCCACTGCATCTCAGTGATCCTCAAATTCAATGAAACCAAAGCCAGGAGGGTTTCTAGCAACCCACACACTCCACAGTGGTCCATAATAGCCAAAAGCCCATTCCAGCTCAGTCTTGTTTCCAAGATTCCCTACATAAACCTTATAGTCCAATGGGCAGGAATCACAATGCATCTTGAGATCTGGGATTAGAAATGTGGAAATTCAAAACCACATGCACCAGTGGATCTTCTCACTCCCCTCCAACTCCACTCCTCTACACATACTCAGTCACCCAGTGTCCATGAAATGGCTAAAATTAGAAACTTTAAATATTTTACACAGAAGTCTTTTGATAAACATGGTAGGGACAAAACCATGCACTTACACACAAAAGATGGTTAAAGATAATGGTCCTAAAAATCTCCAACAGGTTTTTTAAACTAGCAGGTAGAATCTGCACCCTGAATCTGTGAACTAAGCAAATACATTGAGGATAGCTATGTGTAATACTAAAACCACACTTGGAATGCCTATCATTCTAGTCTTCTAATTATGCATTGCTTCTAATTCTAATGTCATATTGATTACTGCTATACTCTCGTAAATGTTGCTTAAAAATAAAGTCTTTTGATAACATATTACAAATTACTTTAAACTAATGTTAAAGCCCATACATAATTAAGCCATCAGGTGGTCACTCAAGATTACCACTTAGCTTAAAACTTTCAATATACTAAGAACTCTGAGGTTGTCTTAGTTACTTTTCTCTCATTGGTGGGACAGATACTGTACACTCAAAATGAGGGAAGGAAAGGTTTATTTAGCTCAGTTACTGGAGGCTTCAGTCCATACTCAGCTGGCTCCAAGGCAGAGAGGCACAGGGCAGAGAACAACCTTTCATGGCAGTGGGCTAAGAGCAAGAAGGAACCAGGAGAGAGCTGGCAACAGCTCAAGCAGCTAACTTCTCTTCCTCCCTTACAGTGAAATGCAAATCACCTGCCCCAGGGGAGGTGCAGCACCTATTTCCACAATAATCAATTACAAATTCCAGAAGCTGCCCTATGACTGCCTGAGGCTTTGGGGGGACACCTATACATACATCATAACATCAGGGACATGATTAACACCAACCAACCTTTTAAGAAGTCTATCTAAGCCGGGCGTGGTGGCTCACGCCTGTAATCCCAGCACTAGGGAGGCTGAGGCAGGAGGATCGCTGTGAGTTCGAGACCAGCCTGGGCTACAAAAGTGAGCTCAAGGCCAGCCTCAACTGCATAGCGAGACCCTGTCTCAAAAAGACAGAAAAAAAAAAGAAAAAGAAGTCTATCTAGGAGGATAATCATACATGCTGATATTTAAGATAACAAATGATATTTTAGAAATACTCTATTTTCCTAGCCCCTTTCTAGCATTCTTAGTTCCCAAAAAAAGAAATTCTAATTTCTTTCCATTTCCAGTCTGTGAGAATATTCAATTTTTTTTTAAAAGCATCTTTCAGAAGTTCATAATTAAGACATTAACACTTGAAACAGAAAGCTAATTCACACACAAGCTACCTACCACAAGTAAGGTAAACCAATTGAAAGGAAAAGAAATTTGCCAGTTGTCAGAACAATCAGATTCTCTTCAAATGAGAGAAGAACATTATGTCTACATCAGTGCTCTGGGTAAGTACTATGTTAAGAGGAAAAATAAAAAAATTAAAAAGGCATATGGAAAATAAAAGATTAGTCAATAGGAAAGTCAAATAAAATCTAGACACTTCGCCAAGTTTTAGAGTTATAAGTCCACCGTAAAGGTATTGAGAAGGTTAAGGTCACAGGATTTAGGATATAAAAATTAATGTACATTCTTTATCCATGGCTAAAATGATTTAGTTCATTTACAACTCAAAGTCTTGGCTTGGACTCAGATTTTCCTTATGTTAAAGAAAGTATATAACATTTGATTAATATGTATCATTTTTTGTTTTTTTTTTGTACCAGTTAAAATATAAACCCTGCGAGAGTAGAATTTGCTTCAGTCTGTATGCACTTGGAGTTTTCACTCTCCCCTACCTTATACAACTGTTGCTAAACCAATCATCTATTTTCTGCCTGCTGTTTCAAAGTCAAGGGATCATTAAGTTAATTTAAAGTAATGACAACACAGATGTGGAAAGGATTCTGCTCACAGAAAATGCAGGAATTGGCTCATCAAAGAACTCAGCTCTAAAGTATTTCTTGAGTGATAAGCAGTACTTTGTAGCGTGAGGAATTTAGGCAAGGGGAGTATGACAGGAAAAGGCAAAGAACAATAGACACACTAGGCATGTCTGTAATACAACAGGGACTTTTGGTATGCCTATGACTGAAAATGAGCACGGTGACAACAGAGACAGGACAATATAGGGAGCTCAAATTTAACATGAAATTGGTAAGGGCCAAATGAGAAGCACCTAATTTTCTGGAGACATGCTGAGGGCTTTATGAAGGAATACTAGGATGAGTTCTACAAAATGCGGATGAAGGCATTCCAGGTATGAAGAGCCGCAAAGATGCACTGTTTTCAAAGAAAACTGTCCAAGGCTATTTATTAAGTTTTATAAATTCTCCTAAAAACCACCTCGTACAGATTGAGATGTTGATTTTTGATTCTTCTTGTGGTATTTGTTCATGCCTCTAGCCAATGTTCTGTTTCTCAAACCTGCTTTCTTATTTGAAAGGAGTAAAAATAGCTGTCAAGATGCTAGAGAAATATATTTAAAATACTAATAAATGCACCAAGTAAACATCTAAAGAGAGAAGCACTAAAAGCTTTGGATACAAGGGACTTCTGGCTTCTTAGAATGTTATTTTGCCAATTTCCTGGTTCTCTATTTTGTTTTACATGGTTCAGGAAGCTGGATAAATAACAGCCTTAGGCCAGTGGAGAAATTATCACATACCTCTCCTCTTTTTTCAAGTTCTGCTGCTTCTTTCATTCCAATTGCAGATAGCACTCTGTCCCCTACTAAGTGGCATCTACCAAGACAAGTAGATGGGTTGTATTGACCTCTATAGTAAATGAACACTGTGGTTTTGCACAGTTAAGTTGGTATATTTCACTGTTTTACAACTGTAACTTTTCTAGATAAGGGAAATTAGTTAAGTGAGGAAAAACACTTGTTGGTCAATGTCTGAACATGTGTATCTAGACATATACCCACCAAATTAAATGTAAAATGTTATATCCAAACAACTAATCTGTCATATTTTCTTCCCATCACTGTGTACCTATCATCTTAATTTAAAAGTCTCTAATGTCATTAAAATCTGTGACTTCCAATGATTCCTAACTCCTTGTAAAAATCTGCAGCTTTAGGTTGAACAGTAAGTTCTCTACATCTCCCACCTCACCCAAACCATTTAAAATTTCTCCCTTCAACTTTCTAAGGCTTCTGGCTATTTTGCAGGTACCTGATATCAAATATACTAGAGGAGTGTGGCCAAAGAATCTCCTCATGTGAGTTTTCCTTTATTCGGGACAAAGTTCATCATACAAGCATCCTGTGTGGGGAACATTCAGTATAAATCTGTGACTACAGGTGTTTATTACAGAGAAACAATGCTAGAGGATATATGGAAATACAAGCAAAGCTCAATGGGGGGATCATCAGAAAGGAGGAAAAGGAAACAACTATAGCAAAAAATTACTCAACTTTGAATGTTTGACAACAGATTCTACAATGCCTTTTTTTTTGAGACAGCATCTCACTATGTAGTTTCAGCTGCATCTGAACTCACTATGTAGCCCAGGCTGGCCTCAAAATTGAGGCAACCCTCCTACCTCTGCCTTCCATCCTATGATTCTTTGTGTTATTATAGCTGGGAGGCCCTGCCCCATAGGAAGAGCTTACAGAACAGGAAAGGAGCATGTGCGCCTGACACTAGCTCCTGGAAGTATGCAACACTTTACAACTGGACACCCTGAGGCTGACTGAGATCTGTGTTTCTTATCAGCAGGTTACCAAAGGCCTCCCCTTGTTCAGAAAGAGATCCTGTGAACATTTTCACATCTATTTACTTAAACTCTTAAGTTTTCCCCTGAAAATGTGAAGACATACACCATTAGGGCACCTTAAAATTCCTTAAGATTTTATTTCATCTATAATAATTGTGTTTTATACTTTATTTTTTGTATTTCTAGGGAAGGGTCTACAGGGTGTTCGGGTTCTCACTATTAGATAGGACTCAGTGATCTGCCTGTTTACAGACTCCCAAGAGCTGGGATTACAGGTATACACCACCACACCTAGTCTCAATTGCTGTCTCCCTGGAGGTGGGGCCAGTATGGTAGGCCTGGGTGGAATCCCTGGACCCTACACCTGCTTGCAAGAGCTTTAATTCACTGAGCTATTTGGCTGGCCCTGTGCTTTATACTTTAGATTAACTCAAAACAGATCTGTAGCTTTAACTTTTACTACTATGGACTCATAGTGATCCTCCTGTTTTCGGTCCCCCCGGCACTAGGATTACAGGTGTGTGCCACTGTATCTGGACTCTGCAGCTGGCTCACCCTACCCCAGAAGCAGGGCTGGCATGACATGTAGTGCTAGGAATCAAACTGTGGTTTCTGTGAACTTGCCTAAGCAGATGCTTTAGACTACTGAGCTATCATGCCAGTTCCACTTCTAACTTTAGATGCTAAGCTTTTGTAGTTTTTATCTTTATGTTTTAAAAAAAGACATACATTAACCATTCATGGTAGTGAACACTAAGTCTAGATATTTAGGAGGCTGAGGCAGGAGAAGTGCAAATTTGAAGGCAGTTTATGCAAGCAAGGCACATTCTGACTCAAACTAAAAAGTCAGGCATGGTGGCACATAGCTGTAATTCAGGTTTTAGGAGACTGGAGCAGAAAGATTTCTGTAAATTTGAGGGCAGTCTGAATACTGCCTAACAATAATAATTAATAAGCAATTGTAAAAATATAAAAAAGGAAAAGGCCTGAGGCACTCAGATAGCTGAACATCCCTGAGCTTGATCCCTAGATACTGTCTCCCTCTGTGTCTGAAAAATAGTAACAGATACCTTGATTATGTTATAAGGCATTTCGGAGCACTTTATTCACCAGCATTTTGAAGTAACACCAACTTGCTTTCAACATTGTCCTTCTAATTATTCTGTAAAGTCTATCCTGTTTGCAAAGGGGTGTTGAAACTTTTGGGAGCAACTAAGATTTACATAGCTATACAAGTTAGATTTATATATAGTTTATTTCTCATTTTCAATTAAATCATTCAGCTGACAATCCTTGAGCTCAAAAGAGTAGTAGTACCTAGTGATAAATTCTCACCTCAAGCACATGACAATTTCTAAGAAACAAGATAAGCACTTTACAGTTGTTCAGTAAAGTGTCAATGTATTCATGCTCAAGACTGGGCACAGGATCCTCCTTCAGGAGTTATAAGAACTTCATAAATTTAAAACAGAGCACTGTGCCAGGGAGAGTGGTGGATCATCAGTCCCCACTTTCGAGCTGAACATCTCATTGAAGTGCCAAACACACGAAATGACAATTTTTAAAAATGTTATGGGAATATGAGGAAGTACAGCATAGACCTTAAAGTGAGGGAAAGAGACAATGCATATACTATCAGATAACACCATCAATCTCAAAAACCTACCAGAAAAAAGACTCGAAAAAAAGTTCAATCAGAACGTCACAAACACCAAAAACACTTCAAAAACCAGTAATTACAAAAGTCATAATAAACAGAGGTTAAACACCAACAAATAAAGCTACATACTTCAGGATTATTTAACAGACAAAAATGGAATGAAACCATAACAAGCAAATAGCCAAGGAATAGAACACTAGGCTCATTAAATTATGTTAGTGAAAGAATTTAGATACACGAAAAACAGTAATGGTGTTCTACAGCATACAATCATACTTCCATTACCTTCCTTTTTGCAAAAGGGAAGGACACCAAGAGATGAAGGCAGGAAGAGTGAGAGTAGAAGGGAATGAGGAACTAATAAAGATGTGCACCAATTACCCAAAGAATGGAGTACATATGTACTGCAATCATGTACCCACAACAACAAAAATGAAAACTAAAATGTTAAAGTAAGGTAATTTTCAAAATTAGAATTATGCATGACTTTGTCCAACTTGCACAGTGGTCTTATACTTTCCAGACATCATACAGTAAATGTTGTTATGCTTTGAACTGGTACAAAGTTCATCTAAATCACTATTTAGGATATTCTTTTAAAACAGTAAGTAACCTTTTTCCTTTTTTTTGTTTTGTTTTTGTTTTTCATTTATGCATTTGGTACAGGGTCTCACTAAGCAGCTTAGATGTAGTGATCCTGTTCTCTGCCTTCCTGGTGCCACCATGTGTGGACTCCCTTTTCTTCTTTCTCTATAAAGAGTATCAATCTCATCATAAATTCCATGGAACTAACTGATATGGGCTCATACCTGGAAATTATTTAGAACAGCAGTACCTGACAGGTAGAAACTGGCTACAAAGGTGTTCACTTTATTCAATAAAGTTCCTTTTTTAGTCAAAGTAACTAGAGTGTTTTAGAACTGGTCCATTTTTCAATGAGGTGCTATCATAAACAGGTCAGCTTTAAAACATTATTAGGAAACTAAATATGGCAACCAATTGTTCCTTATAATAAAAAGAAATCTATCGGGCACAGTGGTGCACATTCATAATGCTGCCTATAATCCCAGCATCTAGGAGGCTGAGGCAATACAGGACAGCTGCAAGTTTGAGGCCAACTTAGGCTACAGAGTGAGTTTAAGGCCAGTCTGAACTATGTAGGGAGACCATGTCTCTAAATGGATAGATAGAAAGGTAGATAATCGGAACTTGAAAAGTAGGGAAGTAGTGTACCTCAAGGAGAAACTCAGGAAGAGCAGGATCTTAAACTGTCTATCAGCTGTATTTAACCAAAAACTGTTCAGTAAAGTCATTACTGATCACACGCTTTTATAAAAATGCATTATTTTACCTGAAACATTGAGTTATGCTATATAAAATTGCAAACACAGGAACTAGATGTTAACTGACAGGTCTGTACATTTAACTTATTCCATACATGTGGAACTGTTTCATCTTGCGACAGGCTCTAAACATAACTTCTACAAATAATATTTGCTGTGCTTCTGCTTGCCTTTCTGTTTTTTTTTTTTTTTTTTTTTTGCCTTTATGTACATCTTTCACTACTATTCTTCCTCCCACTTGTGGCGAAAACATAGCTGCTTCCCAAAGTTCTTTTATCCAGAACATATAAAGAAATTACAACTCAAAAACAGACTTTACCTTACTGGAGCCAAAACATCATTCAACAGGTGAATGAAAAACCAAATTATGATGTACACTGTACAGTACTGGGAAATTCTTATAAGCAATGAACTATTAATAGATGTAACAGATGAATTTCAATCAGGCTGAAAATCAGGCTACAAAAGTACGTACATGAGTCCATGTATCTATAATTCTACAAAATCGTAATTTGAAGGTATATCAGTAGTCCCCAGCAGAAAATTTTTTTGTGAGAGGTAGAGGACTAGAAAAATATGAAGAGATTTTAGGAGAGATGATTAAATACATTATCTTCACTGTGCTGTTGACTTCACGGGAATACATACAGATCTGAACTCAAGATTTTCACTTTATGTGAATTCTTACTGTATGTTAATTATACTTTCATGAAGTTCTAACTATTTTTTTAGAGAAAATAATAGGCCATAACTAAGTTACACAATTGTTTTTCTGGACCCAAGTTTGTGGCTAACTGTGGAATTCACTGACTAGAACACTTTCTTTATAGACATACACACAGCCAAGAGGGGAGTCTTTAACTCTCTTCTCTTTGCTGGCCAGAGTACTCAAAGTCAGCCCTGTAGAGGGGAAGAATAATGATAAAAGATGTAATTCTGTGAGAGAATACCTGAAGCTAGTAAATCTACAACTGAGTGAAAGAGGCCTGGGGATCTGTGAATTCTTGTTCTAATTTCAGAGTGGT
>PVJA010007719.1:0-32987 GCA_004027025.1 Myocastor coypus
TACAAATGCTAATTGAAAACATTCCAAGCAGGGGAGGAGACAACCAGTAACATCCCAGGCAAGGGAAGAGACAACAATCAAGGAGCCATTAGAATAAACAGGTTATCTGCTTCCTTGAATCCAGGTTTCAGGAATCCCCAAGTAACCCCCTATAGCTGTCCTTGGGCTTTATTGTTCTCTACTTAAGATTATCTCTACAGTGATGCACAGCTGTAAACCCAGCACTAAGGAGGTTGAGCAGGAGGATGTCTGTGAGTTTGAGACCAGCCTGTGGGCTGCAAAAGTGAGCACAAGGCTACCCCGAAAACTCTGTCTCAAAAAATTGTATTTTCAGCTTCTGGTTCTAGTACTTTTACTATAATGTATCTAAGTATAACTTTCTTTATATTATTATTTTTGGAACTTACAGTTTCTTGAATCTACAGTTCAGCATCTTCTAGTACTTTGGGAAATATGACCTAATACACCTTCAAATATCTTTCCCCAATTTTTAAAAATCTCATCTCACTGTGGCACTGTAGTTACATATACACAATCTTTGTTCACCAAACCTCATGTGTTTTTCTTCTATTTTCCATACTTGTTGCATTTCATGCTTCAACCTGAATGTTTTCTATTTTGATTTATCTTTTTCCCCCTCAAAACCACTGATAAATATATTGTCTAATTTCAGCTATTATCTTTTTCAGTTCTAGAATTTTCTCTTGATTTTTTAAATTTCAGTTTTATGAATTTCCTATGCTTTCCCCTATTTCCTCAGATATGTTGACCACAGCTACTTTAATGCCAGTCTGCTAATTCTACTGTCTTTGTGTCCCTCTTGTTCATTTCTCCTGTTTTTTTTTTTGTTTGTTTGTTTTTTGTTTTTTGAGTTTTTGTCAGCATGACTGGTAATTTTCATTGTATGTCAAATACTGTGTAGAAAAAAATGTAAAGGCTCTGAATGATATTATCTTCCATGAGGAATTAACTTTCTTACTATGAATAGGGCAGCAACGCTTCCTTTGACCCACTTAACTGCCTGTGTTTGTTTGTTCTCAGTCCTAGACCACAACCCTCCCAAGGGCATCAGCTGAAGCTCTCTGAGGTCCAGACTTCCTCCTCCCTGGTCCATATAAGCACCAGACTCTGTCTCTCAAATCTGTGTTTGGTATTTGATTCTTGACAGTGTTCTACTCAATTTCCTTGACTCAGTATTTGACTTTGTTCAGGTATAGGTTAAAAGCTTCAATTGCTTCTAACAGTTTCACACAAATCATTGCAATAATTTATTTGCCTTTCTCTTTTCTTCCAGATGTGGCTCCCTAAGTCCTAGCTCTCTGTATAATTCTGTATCTATAACTCTCTCTATTACTTTGTATCCCCAGCTCTCTGACACTACTTCAAACTTGAATGCTTTGGGTTTGACCTCTGTTTGAAGTTAGCAGGCTTTCTGGCTCCAAAATAGTGCTAAGAGGCCTGGCAGGATGGCTCAGTGGTCTAAAGCACCTGCTTAGGAAAGCTTGGGCAGCTTCAGGGACCGCAGTTTGATCCCCGGCACCACATGCTGCACCAGCCCTGCCCTCAAGGCAGGCTGAGCCAGCCATAAAAATAAATAAACAAACAAAAGTTCTGAAACCAGAAAATAAATAAATATTTTTTAAAACAGTGCTAACTCTGTCACTATCTTAAAGAACACAGAACGGTTCTCTCTTGACTAAAGGCATTCCCCTTTATTCCAGATATTCCATTCTGATACATTCAAATTGTTGTTTCATTTGTATGCATGTGTGTGTGTGTGTGTGTGTGTGTGTGTGTGTGTGAGAGAGAGAGAGAGAGATGGAGGGAGGGAGGGAGGGAAGGAGGGAGAGGGAGAGGGAGAGAGAAAGAGAGGAGATGTTGTATTCCATGGAAAGATTAGTCTATCATGATCAGAAGTTAAATCTCATTTGAATGGGAAATGTGTTTCTTTTCATGTTATTCCCGGCCAAATGTATGTGTTTGTGTGTTATTCTTGTACTATTCAGGCTCATGGTGTTGATCCCTGGCTTTTGTGATCACTTCAGTGAGAGAGTGCCCGAATCACAATAATACATCTTCTCATAAAAAGATGTCACCTACTCTGCTCTTTGGCCCTTTTTTGCACCCTTCTCAAAAGCGATACCTTAAAATCTATGTTTTGATAGGTTTTAAACACCTTTGCTGGCCTAGTTTCTGTTAACTCAATTAGTTGGAATCTATTGACTCCAAAAGGAAGATTAAGACAATAATGGAGACAATGTTATAGATTGAAACTTGGAAGGAAAAAAGGTACACCTGAGCTAATAGCTTGAATTACTGTTGATGCCGCATCGCGCTGCAGTGTCCGCGCTGCACAGCACGTGTCTCCCCTGCCCCTCCCAGGAGTACTCACGGCTGATCTTTGCTCATCTTGACCAGTGTGACCCAGTTCTCATCACTCTCCTGCTTTCCATGCTCTGCTACGGCAGGCTTTCTCCATCCCTTGTCCATTCGATGTGTGTGAGGACTGAGACAGAAGCTAAGTCATTCTGGCACAGGAAAGACATGTGGCAGCGTTGTGGAACTGCCAGAGGACACAGAGCTTTACTCTACTATTCTGTTTGTCACTCTGATGTGAACAATGATGATGATGTTATTAAAGAGATTGTCCTGAGTTTTCCTCTCATTAGTATTTTAGCAGTCCCTCCCATGCCACTGTCCCAGCTTTCTTTCCACTGTAGCCTCTTAATTAGAATGCAGGCTTCTGGAGAAGGGTGCACCACTAGAAAGCATGCAGTGGTTAATTTGTTCAAAGCCATTTGGGTATCTGTTTATCTACTTGTCCCTGGGTTTACAATTTAGCTGTGTTAACACATGGAAACTGCTCTGGGACAGATTTAAATCATAACAGACAGTTTCCATTTTTTCTCTGAGAAGACTTATTACTTTAAGTGGGTCATTGGTGACTTGCCCCAACATGCTTGGAATGTGTTTACTTAGACACAAGGTAATGTAATTTTAACAAGTCTAAGTGCCTTTGTCAAAATAGGCAAAGAAAACAAACATCTTGTGTGCTTCATGAATTATAGTAGACATCCAGAGTACTGCTATCTTAAACTATTTCTGAGCTTTAAAATAAAATACTTTTCATATGAGAACTCCTATCAAAAGATATATTGCTCATTCAGCAGATTATCCAATTCGTTTACGTCAGTACTTCAACACGTGAAGTAATTTCAATTCACATTTGGATTTGGTCGGGGGTTTTTGTTTGCTTTTTTGCCTTTTGCTTTTTTTTCCATTTTATCTATTTGGTACAGTGTCTCACTACCCAGCTTGGACTTGTAGCATTCCTCTGTCCTCAGCCTCCCTGGCACTGAGATTGTAGGCACACATCACCACACCCAGGCTCCGTTGCTAGCTCAGCGTGCTCCGGGGGGCAGGGCTGGCACAGCATGCAGCACTCAGGATCCAACCGTGATCCCTGCGCTTGCACAAGCAGGCGTTTAGTTCACTGAGCGATCTCCCCAGCCCTAGATTTGGTTTGAGATTTAACTCCTGGGTATGTTTATAAGTGGTGCTCAAGAACTTATCTTTCCACATATATTGAGTGAACACCGTGTGCCAGATACTGTGTAGATCTTTTTAAAAAAAGAGAGAAAAAATAGATTGATCATTATGAATTCCTCCTTTTAAGAAAATACTTACTGTTCTCTAATTTTCTATTTCATGTTTCTATTTAAAAGTCCCAGGATCAGGATAACTATGTAAGATGATGAACATGTTGATCTGCATAGTGTAAGGATCATTTCACTGTGTCAAAACAGTGTGTATGTTTCAAACAGATTTAATCTTTTTAACTACACTGGAGTTCAAATCCAAGACTTCATATATGCTAGGCAAGTATTCTACCACTGAGCCACACCTTTAGCCCTCTTTTTATTTTTCACTTTGGTATAAGATCTTTAAAAATAAATAAATTAGAATCAGACTAGTAGAAAGAGTAAACAAAGACATTTCCTGCCCTTCAAGACTGTATTAAACCTACTCTAGAACATGGCTTTTTTTTTTTTTTTTTTTTTTTTTTTTTTTTTTTTTTGTCTTTTTTGAGACAGGGTCTCGCTATGCAGTTCAGGCTGACCTTGAGCTCACTTTTGTAGCCCAGGCTGGTCTCGAACTCTCACCGATCTTCCTGCCTCAGCCTCCCGAGTGCTGGGATTACAGGCATGCGCCACCACGCCCGGCTAGAACATAGCTTTTTAAGAAACTAATTTCCTATGGGAAATTCCAGGCTTGGAATATCATGTAACTGAAGTTTTAGATGTCAGTGAAGTCTCACTGAATCAATTTTACGTTTCTATCACTTTCCCTCCCATTTCTTCCCATTATACTGAAAGTCCAACTCAAAGTGAGAATTTCCAGTCATCAAATCTTATCTACTTTTTCCTCAGTCCATTATATCACTTTTGAAGACAAAAAGTACTTGATAATTAGAGTGAGAACTCATGATGACTCTTGTACCTAAATCATGTGCTTGACAGCTTATTTGTTTTATTTATATTATCCTTTTGAAAGGAGCCTATATCATGATTCACAATAGCAAACATTGACTTCTCAAACTGGTATAAAATATATATGATATAAAATATATATGGCGGAAAATTAAAACAATTCTCTCCTGATTTAAGAAAGGTAGGGGCTGGGGAGATACCTCCACGGCAAAAGTGCCTGCTGGGCAAGTGCAAGGTTATGAATTCAAACCCCAGTCCTGCCAAAAAAAGAAAGAAAGAAAGAAAGAAGTAATATTTGCCTTTCATTTTATTCTGTGCAATTTTTGTCCAAAAACTCTCTCCAGTATATATGTGCAATATTTCAGGAAAACTTCTTGGTCAATAACTAACAATAAAAATCTATGTACCCCAGAATAGATATACCCCAGAGTATTTGCCCCAGAATATGTATATACCCCAGAATGATTTGGTTCTACCTATAAAAAAATATCGCTGAAACAGTTGTGTGGTTTCTTTTTTCCTGTGCCAGGGATTGAACTCCAGACCCTGTACTTGCCAGGAAAGCACTTATTCTATGGAGCTATCTCTCCAGCTCTGAAATAGTTTTAGAAATGTCAGGAGGAATAAATAACTTCGTTTAACTGTTGCTGCAAAATCAGAATGTTACAGAGATATTTCTCTAGCTAAAGTAATTCCTAGATTGAATGGGGTGAACTGCCATTTTTTGTACATCTGAAGACTTTCATGTACTCTTATGTTAGACATGTGCAGGTGCAAACCAACTGATTACCAGCAGAGAACTTCCTTTCTTGGAATGTTTTTCACCTCCCTTTGTCTTCTTCCAGATTCAACCTCGAGCTACCTAACATTTTATTTAAAATTCTGAGACTCAAAGATGCAGGAAAGCCATGGAATGAAGTCTGACTTACATGTATTTCCACTGGAAGAAGGCTGGAAGCTGTATCCGAGGGTCTTTGCTCTAGCAAAGCTCATGTGAACTTCAGCGGGAATTTGGCCAAGAGCAAGATGGTGAAGTAGAACTCGGTGGTGTCAGATCTGATTAGTCCTGTCTGCCTCTGCCTGGCTGAGTGTTACACTGGATAGTTTGCTTTTATTGTATTTAACCACTTATCATTCTTCATGCACAGCTAGATATGCAAAATGTGGTGCAATTGCCTTTTATGGAGGTGATAAATTTAATTTACAACAGGTACATAATGTGCGTGTTTGTAGAAAATATATTGATCAAGCCAGCTTCCTCTACCCCATTCAAAGTGCAGATAGAATGAAACATTTCTTGGCATTTATGCTTATTGCCTCACCCAAACAAAAATGAAGGAAAAAATAATATTCTGAGGTTTTAGTCAACTTGAGACCATAATGTGAAGTGACATAAATGAGGCATACAAGCTTAACTAGCATATATGTCTCATATTTCTCATATAAGAGAGTAAATAAGGAGCAAAACAAGAGATGGATACATGAGGTGGAGAAATAGCTCTTTCTTCAATGGCAGTGAGATCAGGGAGATGGGAGGAAAAGGAGATTTTTTTTTTTAAAAAAGTAAGATACGTTATGTACCTATGCCAACTCCACACCAGGAATGTACTAATAAAAATAGTCCTTAAAATATAGTACCTAATACTTACCTGGCAGGGGAGATACCATGATCACGAAGGTGGTTTTCCCAGGGCAAGGCTTATCCATTGCACTCCGGATGTGCTGACCCCTGCGATTTCCCCAAATGTGGGAAATTCGACTGCATAATTTGTGGTAGTGGGGGACTGCATTCGCGCTTTCCCCTGAAAAAAGAACAAAAAAATATAGTACCTAAAGTATTGGCAATAATCTCTGACAATATCCTCATGGTGAGTTTACGCCCAGAATGTGTCCTTGAGATCGCAGAACAACGATCAGTTAAGTCAGTGACGAGAAAAGAGTGGTAGGCCACCTCATTTCTAATGAATAATCTAGTTCATCCTATCAAACTTTTCGTTTCCAAATTCTCCATTGCCATAAGTCAGGATTCTCAGAATCATGGAGTTTGCCTGCAAGTAATTTGCTGGGTGTTACTCTGCTGTAAAATACCTGTCAAAGAGTAAATGGAAAGAGGCGATTTTAGTTATGCCTAAATTGTGACAGAACCCTGGCTCTGAACCTAGGATGGGCCTGTAGAGATGCTCAGACTGTGTCTGGAGGGCCAGGATTTGAGATGCCCCAGGAAGAGGGTGTTACCGGAGGTAAAGTGGTTGCTTTTGCAGAGCACAGGCTCTAGAGCAAGCTCAGCAGGGAGTCAGGAGTTAGCATGCCTGGCAGCTTGGATGTGAGAGCCTCCATCCCAAAATGGGTCTCAACAGCACCACAGCAACCACCGCTCAGCTTCCTTCACCACCCACATTCATCTGCTTTAGATAATTCACTGCTCCAAGATGGCTGCTACCCTCCTGGCACAGAGTACGAAGTGACCAGGTAGCAAACGTCACTTACCTCCTCCTCAGACTCTTCTTGAGCACTATAATGACAGTGCCTTCCACCCCCATGAGGACAGAGAGCAGAGATTCCTGTGAGGAAGGAGGCCCATCATTGGGACTGATGGTTAAAAAAGAAAGGTTGCTTCTTATTCCACTTTACTTCCCAGACCAACATATTCTTCTTTTTTCAGTACCTAGCATCATAAAATAGTTGTTGATTTGATCTTAAACTACATCAATTAAAGAAGGTGCACATACCCTTCGAACTTCTCCAAACTGGGACCTTTTGCTATAGTTTCCAAAGGCTATTTTACTGCCCCATCAGGCCAGCATCTGCTGGGTGATGTGGCATAATATCAGATTCCCTTTACAAGATAAATGACTGAACTCCAGGTTCTTTAGGCTAGGTCAATCTGATCTGGCCAAATACAGGAACCGCACTGTAATTCCTTGATGTGGTTGTGTGTGCAGTAAGAAGCCCACTGTCATGCTCGCCAGTCAGGTTGGTATTTGTAAGGCCCAGAAGGCCAAGTCAGGTAAGGGTGTGATGGGGACTCCTATCTCTGGATCCTACAGGTCAAGGATAATTCTAATTTTATCCATTCATTCTGGTACATATTATTAGTTCTTATTTGCTATATTATGCGAGAGGAAAGATAGATTACAAGGCATACACTTGGCTTTCCCCCACGATGATGGCTAAGGCCACAGACCAAGGAACAAATATACAAATATGAGGGGTTCGACCAAATACCAACAGCTGTCCATTCCAAGTATAGATTTGGGGACTGGGAAAATGACCCCTGAGTTGGTTCTCGTACCCAGTGGATGCATACTGAGCTGGGACTTCAGCCAGAAATGTGTTTATTTCCAGGCCCTAGATACCCTCCCTGTTAAGGAGGTCATAACAATGCTTTGGATCTCTAGGTCAGCAGTGCTTAAAATATCTCGTCATTACCCTTCCCCAGTGAACAGTTACCCAAGTAAATAGGCTGTCCAGAGATCCTTTTTGGAAGAGTAAGAGAATCATTACTGGATATATTTTTTTTTTCTGTGTGGCAAGGCTCTCCCATAGGAATTCTGGGTTCAAAATCTGGCTCAGGCCAGGAATCTAAGCAAAAGATCAAGACTTTTCATTGAAGGAGTGGCTCCTAGAATTATCATCATCTGTGCCTGAAGTTCTTTGTGTTATCTATTGAGCAATGTCACTGTCAATTACCTATGTACCTTGTCGCTAGTGACCTAAGATGTAATAACCACGTCTGTAACTTTCTGCATGTAGGGCAACCCTGGCTAGTAGTCCAATCCTGTCACTCGCATTCATTGCATATTCTCTGCTGCTGCTACTCACGTGCCACCGGATGGCCCCTATTACTTCTGTGTCTTATCATCCCTATTACCAACAAGAAATCTATTTTTTTAAAGAATTTCTTATTTTATTTTATTTTTTTCTTGTTTCAGAACTTTTGTTTGTTTATTTATTTATTTTTATGGCCGGCTCAGCCTGCCCTGAGGACAGGGCTGGCACAGCATGTGGTGCCGGGGATCAAACCGCGGTCCCTGCAGCTGCCTAAGCTTTCCTAAGCAGGTGTTTTACACTGCTGAGCCATCCTGCCAGGCCCAAGAAATGTATTTTTGTAACAGTATCTTCTACCACGTATCCTGGCCTAGCTACAATACTGAGCATTTCATTGCTTGTATCTCCTTCAGCCCATCCCTTGCCATTTTGGTAAACAGAGTTTCATCTAGACCCTTCCTCAGAATACACTGGGGTGGCAAGTTTTCATATACACATATCCCATAATATTCCCACTTCTCTTGATCCATTGATTCCTTCTTTATCCATCTAGCATAGCACATTCTGCTGCATTTGATATGAGTCATCACTCTTCTAAGTCTCAAAGAACCATTAAAAAAGCACATTAGCTACTTCTTTTAGGATCTTAGCACATTACATTCTTCTCACAGAATGGAGCTTCCATATCAATAAATTTCCCCCTTTATGTCCTGGCCCTTTAATTCAGCACCTTCAACGTTCTATTTCCACACTTCAGTGATGAAGGACATTCTAGAATTTTCAAGAATATGCATAGCACACTGCAGTATGCATGCCATAGGTTCGCCACTACTACTACTAGGTGTGTTCTCCTGGGCATCACAAATGCATACTGAGTAAATGTTGTAACTCTTAAGCTCCAGCACTTCCCCGATGAAACTTGCTGTGACTTAATTCCAGGCATTAATCTGGTGACCATAAGGGGAAGTAAGAGTGAATTTTGCAGAAAGTGGAACATGTTACCTTACTGGTCAAAGGCTTCTGTGTTTCATTTGGAAGGAAGAAGCGCTCATTCTTAAGAAAGAAGAGTGGGCCAGTTCTGCAGCTTAGTCAGTTCAGAAAAATTGAAAAAGTTAAGATTTACACAAGGTCCAATTTCTCCCCATCAAGGCCTATATCTTGGTAGAGACAAGCTGGAGGTTAAAAATTTGACCTTCTGTGGGTATAATTTACTCACGCTATTAAGTCCTGAGCCAGATCCTCAGCTTTTTCCTCTCCAGCTGCAGGAGATGGGAATCTCTTTATTTTCTACCAATGAGATTTTTTTACTTTTATATTTCACTTTAACTTGGTGATTAATCACTCGGGTCTTTCGTGTCTTACCAAATGCATAGACAGCTTGTAATAGCAGTTACCCAATTTCATAGTTCTTCAATTACAGTTTAACCCAAAACTCACATACACCTGAGATATTGCATCTGGAAAAGCATCCCTTTCTGTTTATAGCCCATCAGGCTCCAACATCAGTGCAAATTTTAACAGTTGCATTACTGGTGCATTCCAGGGCTGTGAACAACCCTCCCTAGTACCTGTAGTGGGGCCCTAACTGCCAAACCGTCAGTAGAAATTTGGCTCTCCAGTTACATTTTACAGTCTACCTCCTAGAGCCATCCCCATCAACTGTCCTAGGTTCAGTTTGCTATAAAATTAACTCTGAGTTTACACTATGGATATAAGTAATTTTAAAGGGATACTCATACATGACCTGGGTGAGACAGTGAAAGCATCAAGATTTGCCAGAGAGATGTTGGACTGTAATGTGGTCACAACAGAGAACAAAGCCAGTATTATGTGTAATTCTGAAGCTACAGTGGCCCAGTAAGCCATGGTTTACTCACTAGATTTACCTGTGCCAGCCTCAAGGTAGGATAAGATAGTTGTCTTTGGCTACTGGCAGAGACAAGCTCCAGCCACTGAGAGAGTGAGAATGTCTGCCATCATATCCACTACACATGTCAACACACAGCAAGGGACCAAAAGAAGTGAACAAGTGTTTGCAGGCTCTTCTAATGCTGGAGAATGCAAACTCAGTGGATACGAATGACAAATAGTTCTAAATTCCACTTTCCTTCAACTTCAGAAAACAATTTGCACGTTCAAAAACACAAAGCACCCATCCAAATTCATTCCTGCCCCTCTCTAATGCAGCATTCTCTACTTTTTCTTTGGCAAAGAAACTAGAAGAACTAAAATCGCAGAGAAGCCGATCCTAAAAAGGCTTTTCTTTTGCAAATAATCAGATGCATGAACACATCTGTGTACCCTTTTTGTGCTACCTGCATCTATCCTATGAAACTTTTCTTGGCCCTGCACATATAATTTTAAAAACACAACTCATTTAAAATCAATCATGCATCTCTAAAATGTAAGGAGGGGGAAATGTGTGAAAATTCCTACCATAACACACACTATGTACTGAAAGTGTGTTGCATTACATTATGGTTCTATTCCTCTATAATAAACACTTACTAATCAGTTCTGAGCTTTCTCAAACAATGGAGTAGAATGACAATGCTGTCATTTGTGTATTTTCCCTCAGTTCTCTAATGGAAAGCTCTTTTTCTCTGCCAAGTCATTCCTGACAATGTTAATGATTCACTATAAAGCAGTTTCTGGGCTATGATTTGTGACATCCAGACTGGTTAGATAGGAGGGCTCGGCAGGTTTCTGGGGAGTGTTTTGGATGCAGAAGTACCTTGAAGATAGCACTTTATTATATTAGGACAAGTATGACATCCCACTTCAAGGAAGAGGCCCCCTATACATATTGAGAAGGGATTTCTGTGGTTTAAGTGGGGAGGAGAGCTTGGTTTAAAAGAATGCCTCTGTGTGCTTTCTGAGGCGACATGAAGATAGGAGGCAGAGGATGGAGGCGGGAGGCAGAAGGGTTGTGGATAATGGAAGAATTTTGCCTGAGGGTATATGCCTGCTTTGCCTATTCCTGTATAACTAGAATATTTATAATTCAAATACTTACCTTTAATAATTAAAAACCAAGGAATATTAAAGACAAAAGGTAGAGAATATTATGTACACATGTGTAGGCATCACGCACTAAATCTCCACCCTCACAAAATACAGCAAGAAGTGGCTCTTAAAGGAGGTTAAAAAGTGAATATTTTAAAATACCTTGAAAACAGAATTTCTAATTCACTCCAGTTCTGCCAGGAGAGATACCCTTACTTCTGATTTCTACACATGCCATCAGTCATGGGGATAGAAACTAAAAATACCCAGCGTGGTGGTTTGACATCAGCACATCAACAATTAAAAAGTGGATACAAATATTTCAGGTTTGCAAAACCGTAAGGTTTCCCCCAGACTTATGAAAACACTGGATTTGCACAGGAAAAGGCAACGTCATTTCCAATTGTTTTCCCAGAACACTTAGCTGCACGGTCTATGTAAACCACTAGCTACGATGGAATGTAATATTCTACCACAGCGAGGAACTCTCTCTGATCTTCTTCTTCTTTGCAGACAGCAAAGAAACAAAGAAAAACAGCCATTGCTGGATCGAAAGGAGTGTTTGAAAAGAGAAAAAGACTTCAACTGTGCCCCCTGGTATTATAAAGCTGTCAATTATAACCATGATTACACTGAAATTAAAAAAATATATATTTATTGGGGGGAAGGACAGCTACATTTACAAGAAGAACAAAGAGAAAGAATAACTAAAAAATATAGTTTTTTATGTTTCTACCTAACAGTTTTAACGATGATAAAAAAATAGTGCAAACTATCAAAACTCAATTGTTTGGATGACGCTACTGGAAAAGCAGAGTACTTAGCATCCAAAACATGAACAAATTAAAATGCTGAATGCCGTTGTGTTTGAAGAATGTCACCTCTGTGGCAGTGAGTTTATGCTGGTAGTTTCAACTTATGTCTAAAAACAAGCTGTAATATTTACACCTTTGCTAATTAAGGCAAAGAAGAGATTAATGAAGAATTAAATGTCTCTATCATTTTACCTCCCATCACACCAAGTAATTCCTAGTGGAACCTTAACCCAACTGAAAATAAAAGACGCTAGGTGGAAAGATAAGAGGACAGAGCCAGAGATACTCCTCTTCTCCACCTGTGCATGAAAAGAAAAGTGATAATCAGTGGTCATCACTTTGATTACAGGCAGAAGAAAACAAAAAGTCACCCCAAAGGCTCTCCCATTTGTCCAACTGGGACTGGGTTCCAGCCGCTCTCACACTGACAACGGTCTTAGTGAACCATCTTTTGTCTGTCCCTGATGCTGCTGCTCCTGTGTTATGGGAAAAGACAAGGTGTCACTGACAACCAGGAGCTTCCCCATGAGACCGTGTACTTGTCAAAGATACTGTTCATGGGGTTCCAGCTAGGATTAGCAGAGATGCAGAAACAAATACTTATAAATATTTGACTTGAGAGAGATAATGTGAAAAATCTCTCTTTGCATTTGAATCTTATAAACAGAAAGAGATTCTAATTTAACAAGCTCCATCTTTAGCAACTGGCATGTTTTCCCAAGGCCCATGCCCCCAGCCTGTGGCACGAGTGGGCAGTGGTTTTACCTTAAAAGATGTGGCCTGGTGGGACAGTTTCTGCTCATGGAGAGTGCGTCCTTAAAGTGGCTTGTGGGACCCAACCATAAAGAGGATGGTTTGGCCACATGCAGCCTCCATCATATGCTTCTTCCCTGCGGGCCCAAAAGCAATAGACAACAACTTAAGACTAACGCTGAGTAAGCTTTTCCTGTTCACAAGATGGTCATCTCAGGCATTCATGACTGTCCCAAATATGACAGATGACTAGCACACAAGAAAACCAGGATGTCCTGCCTGAAGATGGGACACAGGAAGAAACAAACTTTTCTCCAGACTTGGATGACCCACATATCTAGAGAGATTTTGGAATATCAGTTGTCAGTATCATCTATTCCTTCCTTTGTATTCAAACTAAAGTGAAGGCTCACAGAAAGGGGTCCTTAGCTGCTTGCAGTCTTGCTGTTGGCCTTACATCCTTATTAACTTTCCACAAAGTGCAGTCATAATTAATTCCCCAAGGGTGAAGTCAGCAGCATCATCGTGCCACTGACTGCATAGGATGTTGGTGAGGATGATGTTACTCTACTCTGCTCTAATTCTAGCTCAGCAGCATTTAACTCCCTGACCTCCCGCAGTTGTCGGTGCCACAGGCTGCTTAAATGCTGCGCAACAACATTCCTCTTTGTTTCAAATTTGCTAGCTATGAACTCCACAGTGTTGGGGCCCGGCGGGATGGCTCAGTGGTCTAAAGCGCCTGCTTAGGAAAGCTTGGGCAGCTGCAGGGACCGTGGTTCAATCTGCAGCACCACATGCTGCACCAGCCCTGCCCTCAGGGCAGGCTGAGCCGGCCATAAAAATGAATAAAAACAAACAAACAAACAAAAGTTCTGAAACATGAATGAATAAATAAATAAATAAATAAATAAATAAAATTTTCACAGTGTGACCTCCTCTTCTATTAGTTGGCAGATTTCACTACAGCCTTCCCAAAACTCAAGATTTTCATCGAGTTGCTTTATTTTATTTTTTTTTTTTTAATTTTTTTTTTTTGGTGGGACTGGGGTTCAAACTCACGACCTTGCACTTGCCAGGCAGGCACTTGTGCCACGGAGCTATCTCCCCAGCCCCTCCATCGAGTTGCTTTAAACTTCTGTTTTCTGCGGCTACCTTCCATGATATGTAGAATTTCCTGTGTCTTTAACATCCTTGTTACCTTTTTCTGGTATTCGTATCTTATACATACTGATAAAGCCTAGAAACATTTTATTTTTTAATTCGGTAAAAGTTTGCATTCCTCAAAATGTTTCTCATTTTTCTCAGAAGTCCTAGGAGAAACTGCTTATCAGAATAGTTTTTATGTGGTTGAGTAATTTAAAGCTTCTACTGGTACTTAGTCACACAAAGTGGAGGATAAAAAACGATCTCCATTATACTAAGAATAGAAAGGCAGTGTAAATTCTCATAGCCCAGGGGTCATTGTAATTTCCTCTGCATTTCTCTTAAAGCCATGAAGCTCCCTAGATCTTAAAATGCAGAAGAAAGCCAATGCATTTATTGTTGCTCTAGCTGATACCAAAAGGCAGTGGACTTTTGGGTGACTGAGTCAGGAAATTTATATCTGTTCTTACAGCCTTATCCTTTCTGGTACATGAGTCCATAAAATAGACATGTTTTGAAGAATTTCAGACTTTAGAAGTGATGTTGTAACCTGGGATCTTTTTAAGCAGCAATATGTCACACAATCTGCAGCAAAATCTCCTGTGCCCCAATAGGAGCAGGAAGGTAGCACCCCTAAGGAACGCCATCCTAGTCCTAAAGAAACAGATTGCTGTTCTCTATGTCTTTTCAGAAGCTGAACTCTATTGTATCTACCTCCCCATATTCCATCCATAAAAACTATAAAGTATAAGTTTGTATAAGAGCTGATTCTCAAAAATGGTACAAACTACAAACCAGATAAAAGATTGTAGCCAAGAGGCTGGGAAAATACCTCAGGGGCACAAGTGCCTGCCTGGCAAGTGCAAGGTCCTGAAGTTCTGCCCCCCACCCCCCAAAAAAAAGATTATGACTAAGAAAAAATATTAGTAATTACAGATCAGCTATTCAAAGCTGCACCTGTTACGAACAGAAGGACCAACTAAACACTTGCCGAGAAAGAGAGGAATCTTTCACTTACTAGAATATGGTAGGAATTAAAGTGAAGGAAAAGGGAAGGTTTCACATGTGAAAGAATTAGGGTGCAGGCCCTTACTCCAGAGACAAGGGCCTGTCCAGGGTTTCCCAACTTTCCTCCCAGTACTCCCCTTTACAGAGCCCATAGCAACTCTGAACTCTGACACTTAACATATAACATTTGATAACAATGAACTTTGTGTTAAATTGATAATCTTGTTTTATAAATGAAACAAGAATGTGCCTCAAGGTACCAGAGCTTTAACACATATTCTACAAAAAGTGGATCCAAAAAGTCATCTTCCTATGAAAGAACTGCATCTGTATGGCTTTGGTTTCCTGAACTCATTTATATATGATATTCCATGTTAGCACTGGGTTAGTACTCCCCCAATTTCTATGAAATTGATTGAGGTAGAGAACTGGCTAGAGTTGAGTAAGACAAAGCAGAGTTGAAATGGCATATGAGGTAATGAAGACTGTAACAATCTCTCTAAAGTAGGATGCAAAGTCCTACCCTACTTTGGACTAGCACCTGCTTTACGTGAAAGCTTTCAAGTATCATAATTGCATGTTAAAGAAGTAAAAATGAGGGGCCCAGCGGGATGGCTCAAGTGGTCTAAAGCACCTGCTTAGGAAAGCTTGGGCAGCTGAAGGGACCACGGTTCGATCCCCGGCACCACATGCTGTGCTGGCCCTGCCCTCAGGGCAGGCTGAGCCAGCCATAAAAATAAATAAGCAAACAAAGTTCTGAAACAAGAAAATAAATAAATAAATAAAATTTTTTTAAAAAGAAGTAAAAATGACACAAATATGTCATCTTTTTCTAAAATCTAACATGAGGACTACTAGTAAAGATTACTATAAGCAGTTCCCTTAAATTGTTAAGATTCCTACTGGAAAAAATGGAAATAGAGACACTGGTAAGGCTAAGTAACATTAAGACTATTCTCAAATTGACTGAAAGTCTATAAATAATAGCAGCTATTAGTGATGTATCATTAAATTAGGGACAATAGGGTTCTGTGGGGATAGTACTAGGAGTAGAGCACAAGGAAATGTCCAAATTAATGTTCCGATGGTAAAAGTAAATAGCTGTGATCATGTCAAAATAGAAAGCACCGTGAGCACAATAGAAGATTTTAGGTGGAAAAAAATGTCAGTGGAATGAGATTTAATTTAGATAAATCTATACTAACTTGCTCAAGGGAAAGTAATCCCTGTCAACTAATAATAAGCAAAATTCTCCTAAATAAACAGTAAAGCAGAGAAAGCACCAAGTGTAGTGGTTAATATTTTCTGGGCATCAGGGATCGACAAGTCACTAGAAAAAAATGTTTTTAAGTTAAACCCAGTATACTATTTTTAAATGAACTTCAAAGTATAGCTCCAAAAATTGTTTTATTTTCACTCATCTGATAAGATGAAATGCTGCCTGAATATCCCTACCTATGAGTCAAATCATCTGATCAATAGTCCCATTGATTCCTAGAGTTTAGAAATGGGAGGTCCTGAAAGTTGATAAGATCACCCCCTTCAGAAGCCCAGCAAGCCTATGGCACTTAATTCCCTGCACTGCAAACAAGAACGCAGGGCAGTAAACTGGCTCCCAGACAGAGGGATCTCATTTCAGCCCTGGTAGGGCCAATCTCAAATAAATGGCAGATGGAGGACTGTAAACTTGGAAGTAGTCAGTACGGCTTTTCATTTCTTTCTATGCCCAATACAGTTCCCAAAAGATACTCAATAACTATCAGAGAATCAAATCAGAGTTAAAAAATTATTGATATGATTGTCAATTATGATAATAAAATGCAAAAAGTCTTGCAACATGCCATGAAGACATGTGCCAACAAATGCATTTCTTTTTTCTTTATACATGTAAACATTTACTGTTTGCTGTGACAGCATGGCTCAGTTTCCACCCATGATAGGGACCCAAACATTGGAGTTGATTAGTAGCTATGACAGGAAGTGAATGTATAAAGGAAGCTAGTATATTCCTGAGAATGGCCTGCTTGCCCAAATTCAAGTCATTTTACTGTGCAACTGATCTGTGATTCTCACTATCCAAGTTATGACCATGTGTAGCAAAAAGTGATTTTTGTGCGCATTGTTTTTGCTTTTAAAACTTTTTCTCCCTTTATCAATTAAATAAAAATTTATTAAAAACTATGTCCATAACACTAAGTGTAAAACTCCCAAGAATGAGAAAGAGCCACGTTGCTGCTGAGGCAGAGCTAGAACGAGCACTTCTGAGGCATTCAGGGGGGAGGCAGGCAGCCCCAGGCAGAAGACTTTAATCCCAGTCATAACCCGGAGTGGGCTGTCATAAAACAAGATGTGGCTGAGTCTAGCCGCTCCTGCTTAAAGGCTTCATTTTTATGGACAATATGCTTCCATCATAATTTATTTGTATATGGATTAATAATACAGAATTATTTTTCTCAGTGTTGCAAACTTCAAAACTGGGTGGGTTTGAAACAGATCACTTGAAATTTTATGGAACATGGCATGCTAATACCTAATTCAGTAAATGTTCACAGTAGTCTCCAATGTTAGTGGAAAAAATATGTAGTCATTTAATTTATCTGGGCAACAAATTACTTTCATAATAAGAGATTGAACATGGTGCAGTAATGACATTATTTTTGAAGGGTTTCATCTGCTGAGCTGAAATAGCTCTTAGATAGTTTTCATTGATCAAGCTCAGCTCAAATTCTTAGGACCTCAAGTTTCACTGATTAAATTATTCCTGGGCAATTCTCCTGGATATCAAACTATCCAGGTATTTGTATTAAAAGTTCCTACCCAGGGAGTTACAAATTAATGGAGTTTGTTAGAGTATGTTGCAGAACATCTTACAGAAAATGTGTCTATAAAATAATTTTTTGAAAATTACTTTCTTCATGAATAACATTGCAGTGTCAGAAATGTACTCTTCTTGGGCATGAAATATTTATTTCAAGGTCTCTAGCTTCACCTGGCCACTTACTGCTCACATGAGGCTGTGTGGTGCACAGTCAGGCAGAGCCATCTAGTCCAATCCTTTTTTGGGCACCACAAGGATATTTGGATACTGGTACCCCAGTGGAAGCAGCTTCATCATTGCCATGCAACATG
This sequence comes from Myocastor coypus, assembly GCA_004027025.1. Lineage (NCBI taxonomy): Eukaryota > Metazoa > Chordata > Mammalia > Rodentia > Myocastoridae > Myocastor > Myocastor coypus. Next base: position 18,113 of record PVJA010007719.1, read on the forward strand.
GTAGTTCCTCACTACTGAAAATAACAGCATCATCTAAAGAAACAAATATGCCCAGATTCAAACTGGATTGCAAGCTCCCCAGTTTAATGACTTCTCACCTATGTGCAAGTTCAGTAACCAACGATGATGTGCATTGTTGGACTTCCTAGGATCATATTATCATTTACATGAAAGACCTTACTTTTTTTTTCAAAGTGTGATATGGCAACTTTGATAAGATGTAAAGCTAATTTACAAAAAGAAGAATATCGGAATGAGGTTGGCAAACATTTGAAAGCAACTTTCCAGAAGGGAGATACTACAGCTTCAAGATCCATTCCAAAGAAAGCCACTCCGAGGCACAAGTGCCTGCCTGGCAAGTGCAAGGTTGTGAGTTTGAACCGTGGTCCCACAAAAAAAAAAAAAAAAAAAAAAAAAAAAGAAAGCCACATCAGAAAGTAGTGGAGAACAGCAAGTAAATTGAATGTACTTGAACATAGATGCAAAAGAAGAGCACAATAGGAGACAGGCTTTCAGGGTTAGGTACATCTCCTTGGAGTTTTCTTGGAGCTCCTTCTTACTCTGGAGGACACTATGCAGGTGTACAGACCTGTCTAGTCCATTCTCTGGATGTAAAGATCATAATAAGGAAAGAACTGATCCAAAATTATAGATCATCCTTCGATAGCATGGATTCCTGATTCCTATGAACCGTAATTTGGCAGTTATTTTTTAAAATCATCTGTACCACCCAACTGTTTGATGTTAAATTCATGAATATGCAAAAGAAATCAAGAAACATGAATAAGGAGTGTTGCTCCACACCACTAGGATTAGCAAGATGCCTCTTTCAAAATCTACTGAGCAGCTTTCTACAACAAGTGGGAAAGAGCTGCTTTTTACAAACGTGGATCACATATCATACACTGTAGAGACTGACTACAGGTCCTTGTCTTGGTAGGTGATGTTTCCCTAGAGTACAAAACCTTTGTACTCTCAAGGAAACTATCTCTGCACTGTCATTCGATGTGATGGGTGAATTTTTTCATGATTCCATCTATCTGAACTTTCTGAGTGTGACTCTAGAGCCCTCATTCCCTGTTGTATTATGAGCAGCCTAGACAGCTCTGACAAAGTCATAAAATCAGACAGTAAGAATGTAATGCACCATAGATACTTCTTTATACAGTGCAGACATTTGAAAATTCATTAACTAAGATGATCAGGTGAAAGCGAGGAGCATGGGGCTTGAAGGAGAGTAAGTCCCTTGATAAATGGTAATTTCTTTCCTTCACCTCTTCTTTTCACTCACTCTCTCTCTCTCTCTCTCTCTCTCTCTCTCTCTCTCTCTCTCTCTCTCTCTCTCTCTCTCCCTCTGTCTCTCATTAGCCATAATCTTATTGCCGTATTTCCATATTGAGAGTAGCTGTCTAATCTCATTGTTGTCAATAAATGTAATCGTCAGCCTCAGATGGGAAAATCAGGATACGTAACGTTGCATGCTTTCTTCACGTGCAACCTATGGCCAGCCTTTTTTGTTTTGTTTTGCCCCTTTTTGTGTGTTATAAAGTATTTCAAAGGAAATTTTGATAGCTATATGATATATTGTTTAGGGATATATATACATATATATATATATATATATATATATACATATATATACATATGTATGTGTGTGTGTCCTAATGATACCTAAACGATACCTCTTTACTCAAAAATAACAAGGCCAAAGAAAACGTGAGTCACAACACAGACTTGTGTGGGAGTCTCATACCTCTAGTTGCAAAGAGGAAAACTCATTTTCAGAGTGAAGTTATAGAGTCAATAAATGGTCTCTCACATATTTTTTTAAAGCTTTTGCACTTTAAATCTTTCAATTTGCTTCCCCAGCACCCACAATCATTCCTGAGAAGCCGTCAGGTACCCTTCAAGGATGCACCCAGGTCCTGTGATGTCTGAAGTGCATGTGATTTGGGAGGCAGACCATCTGCAAAAACAATACTGGGGCTCAACTTAGGTTCAAAATACTTCTTTGGGGTTAGAAAGAATGTGCAGAAATTTACAAACATTAAAGTCAGACAAGCACTACAAACATTACAATATACAGAAAAATATAACATTTCTATTCATTAGCTATCTGATATCTCTTGTAAAATACTATACTTTAAAATAAAAATACTCAGGACATAAGAAAACCTGTACTGTAACATCCTATAACTCAGAGGTATCTCAAATTTTCATTCAACAAGATTATGGGGCCACAGAGGAAAGGGATAGACAATGTATAGTTTGCCTAAGCAGAGTCACCTGGAGAGAAAACATTCTCTCGGGCTTTTAGAGAAAGCAATTTGGTCAGGCAATGGCCATGACTCATCCAGATGGCTGACACTGACAAAAGTGCTATAAAACACTGTGCATAATAGCCGGGCATGGTGGCTCACGCCTGTAATCCCAGCACTCGGGAGGCTGAGGCAGGAGGATTGGTGCGAGTTCGAGACCAGCCTGGGCTACAACAGTGAGCTCAAGGCCAGCCTCAACTGCATAGCGAGACCCTGTCTCAAAAAGACAAAAAAAAAAAAAAAAAAAAAAAAAAAAAAAAAAAAAAAAAAAAAACACTGTGCATGGTTTTAGGGTAAATCCTGAGGAGATTTGGCTGACCTTGTCAGACACAAAAGCTACATTTTTTGTTATATAAGTCTTGGTTTAACTTGGTCTTAACTGTCCAGCAGAAAAGTTTAACCACGAGGTAAAAAAAAAATATATATATATAGCCATATTAATATACTGAGCTATAAAAGGCTCAAGTCAACAGCTTCTGACATTGCCAGTTCTGCTGATATTCCACTACTACTCTGGACTATTAGATTGTACATACAACTACTTGCTCTTAGTTCTAATGAGAAGAAAGATTTGTACTAATAATGTTTAGCTCAGTAGAGTAAGCCCTTACGTGGTGAGTGCAAGGACCTGAGTTCAATTCCTGGTTTCAGATTAAACAAAAAAAAAAAAAAAAAAAAAAACTAATAGTGTTTAGAAAAGATATCATATCTATGACTTGTATTGTGAACAACTACTATGAAGACAATAATATGCAATATATTAATTGTTGTGGCTGTCCTACTAACCTGTATTGAAATTGTCTCATTGTTATTTCTTTCTCATTAAATTTAATAAAAATTTTAAAAAATAAATACATAAAATTAAAACAGTTTTGACTGTGGTTAATAAAAATCATTTTAGTATTCATGGTTTTAAAATTTTTTTTTCTTAGGGCCTGGGGGATGGCTCAGTGGAATAAGTTCTTGCCTGGCAAGTGCAAGGTCCTGAGTTTATTCCCTAGTACCAAAAAAACAAGACTTGTAAAAAAAAAATCCTGTCTTATTTTTCATGGTAGACGGACACTTTGATGTTTGTTTCATCTGGAACTTCTAAACTCCATCAGAATAAAATAAATTGGACTTATAGAAGGGGAAAAAAAGTTTTGCCCACTATTCTTTGGACAGAGGACTAATATTAGAATGCACAAAGAACTCAAAATTATTAGGCCCTCCAAAATAAAAGACCAATCAAAAACATGGGAAACTAAAATGAATACATACTTGTGAGATGAAATACAAATAGCTAGAAATACATGATAACGATATTCTGTACAGTGTCCAGTAGAGAAAGGCGAATAAAGACAATGATGAGACTTCCTTTTTTATGTATTTAGGATAGGGTCTACAGGGTCTCACTATGTAGATTGGACTCATAGTGGTCCTCCTGTTCATAGCCTCCCAAGTGCTAGAATTATAGGCACATGTTACCATGCCCAATCTCAATCCCTATCTCAGTGCCCCAGCCTCTGCATCTGCCTAACCTGCTGCTTTAATCTGCTGAGCTATCTGGCCAGCCCTGAGTCTTCATCTTATGCCAGAAAAAAAAAAGGTAATTATCAAAGAATTAAATAATAACAAATGTTAGTGAGGTGCTGGTGAGGAAGGTGCACTTCTACACTGCCAGCTGAAATGTAAACTAGTCTGATCATTATGGAAATAAGTATGGAGATTCTTCAGAAAACTAAAACCTTAAATTTTATTAGACCCAGTTACACATTCCTTTCCAGGTATCTTCCTAAAACAGTTAAAGACATCATGTTACAGCGATATATGCATGCCTAAGTTTATAGCAGCACAATTCCTAATATCTAAATCTTAGAAGCCACATATACATCCATGAACAGATGACCAGACAAAGAAAATAGGGCAGCTATACATAATGGAATGCTACTTTGCTTTGCTATAAAGAGAGATAAATTTGAGTCCTTTGTAAGAAACTAGATACACTTGAAGACATAATGTTAAGTGTATCATAAGCTCAAATACCAAATGATTTCTCTCATATGAGGATGCAAAGTATAAATGAAGTATAAAGCAAACTGAAAGACAGACTGGGAAAGACAGGAGTACAGATCTTTTGCAAATGGGAACAGGGAGCTACAGACAAAGAGGGGAGGAGGGGAAACCGACAAAGAATTGAATATGCACATCTAGCAACCACAGTACCTATAATGAATGTAATCACTCCCTATCTGCAGAAGGGAGGAGGAAGGGTGTTACACAAGGAAGATTAGAAGAATTAAGATGCATTAAGCACATCTCTAAAGCGAATGCAAAATCACTGCAAGCATGTATCAATAAAATTTTTTTTAAAGAACAAACTATGTTGGATGCGCTAACACAGAATTCCATACATGGAATGTAAGAAGAGGTTACTATACATGGCCGTATCAATTCTTTGTAAACTAAAAAAATTAAAACTAGGAAAGTTTCAGTCTTATTAGTATTTATAGTTAACCAAAATATCCAAAGTATTGTTCCAACATGTTACCAACATTTTAAATTTCATGCTTTTAGCTCTGAGAACTGAATTGTGTGTCTTTGGCATGTGAGGCCTTCGATCTTACCACTAATCTATTCCGCCACCCCCAATAGTTTAGGTTATTAAGTGAAATATTGTATAGTCCTTTTGTCATACAAAATCCAGTGCATGCTTTGCGCTATGGCTCTTTGAATCCAAAAAACTATGTTGCAAGTGTTCAGTAGCCACGTGTGTCTAGCGGCTGTGAGGTTGCACAACACATATGTGTAGCATGAATAAATCGCGCCACACTATTTAATATGTACTTAGAAAGTGTAGCCCTATTTGCTACATTTGCCTGTGTGCCAGTCCTTGCCCAGCGAGTCTCTGGTTCTTTGAAGAAGGGATCTAAAAGTTCTTTATCTGTGAGATGCTGAACCCAAGTGCAGTACACAGATGATCGCTTTAGGGACATTTAGAAATTCTGGAAGGAAAATGGAACAGACGGTGTGATTTCTCTTTACTTGTGTACCCCTTTTATCTCTCTCTGACTGTCACTTAACCCAGAATATAAATTCTCAGGCTATATAGATAGAATAAAACCAGTTTCAGACTTGTATTAATAAATCTACTGTGGAATTGGAATGGATAATGCAAGTGGAAAGGAGAGAGAGAGAGAGAGAGGAGAGAGGGAGAGAGAGAAAGAGATAAGGAGAGACAGAGAGAGACACAGAGAGAGAGACTGAGAGAGACACAGAGACACAGAGAGAGAGACACAGAGACACAGAAAGAGAGACACAGAGACACAGAGAGAGAGACACAGAGACACAGAAAGAGAGACACAGAGACACAGAGAGAGAGACACAGAGACACAGAAAGAGAGACACAGAGACACAGAGAGAGAGACACAGAGACACAGAGAGAGAGACAGAGAGAGACAGGAGAGAGAGAGAGAGAGAGAGAGAGAGAGAGAGAGAGAGAGAGAGAAGCTCATAGAAAAACCATGCTCGTAGAGTAAGCAGATTCAGGGGGCTGCTTTCAGGGGACCATGAAGAAGGCCAAAACACACCGTATGTCATGTCTCACAAAATACACAGGCCTTTTCACAAACCTTCAAAATGCTAACATAGTAGAGAATTTGTCATATCACTAGACTGAGTATCTTTTTTAAGTTTGATAAGAATCAAGTCACCCGGGACAAATGTGAAACCTTTCAGACTTTATAAATCTAAATTGCAAGAATATTATAGATGCAAGTAGAATCTGGAATTCCAAATATGGTTTTGCTTTTTAAAGGCATGTAAGAAAATGTAGTTTATAATATAGAAAATCTTCACGGTACAATGAAAGAAACAGAAATGTTTAAAAGGTATGATTCATCCAGTGAGTCACTAAATATGCTCGGAAAAGATATCATGGCATTTTATAGTTTTATTAGCTTTTCAGAACTTTAAAATATAACCAGATTATCAGGCTAACATCAGGCAATGCTTTCTACATTATACTGTATTATTTGAAAATATGCTTTGTCTTTTTTCTAAAAATTCACTGATGGCTCTTCTTATGTTGAAAAGCTGCCTCCTAAACATATCTCACAAAATACATTTATAGACACAACCAAAGACAACAACAGAGCTGGAGAAGGTAGCCCAGCCTAGCGCGCAGGAGGCCCTGGGTTCAGTCCCAACACTCTCACTGTGTGTGTGTGTGTGTGTGTGTGTGTGTGTGTGTGTGTAATTACTTCTCAGTATAGAGCATTCCACTTTATTCTCTAATATTTCAGCTTTTTTATCATAAGGCTTAAGAAATTTCCACTTGAAGTAAATTCAAGTCTTCCCAAATAAAGAGCCCTCTTCCCTTTCTGAACTCTTCAAATAATTTCTGTGTGGGCACAACCCTGGTGTTAATTATAATATTCCACTATCTATTGTTATTTTTCCACATACCTAATCCTAGCTCTGCACTACAATTATAAGATTCGTGGAGCCATAAACCATGTCTTATTCATCTCCTGTGGCTCTCAGAAAAGGCTGTGATACAATAACCATTTAATAAATGTGCTAGAAATCATGATGATTTTGACCATGATTTACAAGAACACTTTTCAGTAGACCAATGACACGTTATAGAAATGTCAGCCTTTATGGATACACAGTAACATTTTGATATTACTGTCTCTTCCAATTCCATTCCTTGAGTATCTTTTTAAATAAAAAGTATTTAGGATTTCATTAGCATTTCATTCCAAAAATTCAAGTTGAATTTAAATTAAAACATAACCCTAAGAAGTCTAATTATAGTCTAGCTTCAAACAAAGCTTTTTCTCCCTTAGTTTTATTTTAAACAGTTTTAGCATCTAACTGTAGTTGATTTCAGCTTGCAAAAATATACCTACTGTTAGCCACCCCCCACCCCCCCCGATTTAATAATACCCTAAAACCGACTTTTGAACACTGGATTCATTTAGACCTGATGGCTGCTCAACAGTTTCAGCAAAGTACATTGCATCATGTAACGTTTAAACTAAACCCTCCATTGATACGACAGAGAGACTTCCAAACAAGCAGGCTGGAAGCCCAAGGCGGAAGCTAGTTTGCAGCACCGTCTTCTGGCCTCCTGAGCAGCGTGTCCAGTGGAGGCAGCTGTAAGAAAACGAAGCATGTGACCCGCGGGCCAGGGCACGAGTGTGGGCTCCCCAGTGCCACCTACAGAAGTGGCTCAAGAGTAAGAGGCCGTTCATGAGAAGAAGGTTGGGGTTAACCGTGGCCTTGGAGTTCCCCCTAGAAAGTGAGGAACACTCACTTTTGAGAGGTGCATTAACCTCTTCAGACCACTAGGGTTCAAAGTGTTCCATAAGGGGTAATTTATTAAATGGGTCCTAATTGCTCGGTAATGTACCTTCCAAAAGTCGTTTCTCACTGCTGTGATTAGGCCTGGGATTTGCCAAGGCCTGTCATTCTCTTTGTGACTCCATAATGGAGTGCCAGGATGTGGGAAACTGACCCACTGGACAGCTCTGTCTCTAATCCGAGCTCGGTCCCATCGACAGAGCCACGCAACCTTTCATTTAATCCTTCAGTGTATAAATACTGAGGCACAACATTGATACGCCTTATTTCCGTGTCTTTCACTAAATATGCATGAGCATTTGAATGAATATGGATAGCTGGGCTTTTTTTCTTTTCTTTTCTTTTTTAGGAAAGAGTCACATTTTAAATATTTCTACAAGTCCATTTCATTCAGTTCTTCATGGTATAAATATAATCAGTGCTTCTTTGTTTTGTTTTTAACCATCTACCAATAAATTTTCTTTGGACCTCTTTTTTCCCCCCGAGGGAGGCAAATTAACCTGATGTTTTGTTTGCCTCCTAACACAAAAGAGAGTCAACCAATCAGCTTTGGGTTCCTATCACTAATTCACATCCGGACTCTTGGCACCAGTCTGTTAATTGGCAAGGCCAGCAGAGGGAGCTCGAGAGCACTGTTACCAAAACAATCAAAATTTAAAAAACAATATCAATTAGAAGTAGGTAATCCGACATCTCACTACAGATAATTATGTAGCATAATCTAAATATGAAAACAGCCTTAGAAATGCCTTTTATGTGACAGAATGTAACACAAAAATCAGGACTAGCAACTGCCAGTCTTAGGAAGTCCACCTACCTGAACGCAGTCGTGCCTCACGTTTTAAGTCTTGAAAATGGCTATCATAGCAACTGTCGTTAAAATAAGAAAATAATGTTCTTCTTAAAGGGTGATTATTCAAACTATGTTAATTACTGTTCCAAGAGTGAAAATGTGACATCTGTCTTCCAGAGGTCTCCAGTACTTCTTAGCTTTGACCACAATTGAAAATCACCTGGGGACATCCCCAGGGCTAAAGCGACAGCGCTTTCATTGGATTATGAAGTTAAACCCATATTTTATTAACACAAATAAAAGTGACTAGACTACAAAGTACCATGGGATGTCTTTCATCACAGAGAAATTGTACATTTTTATACCCTTGCTCCCTCCAGAAGTCTTCAGTAGCCTTTCTTATGACGTAGTTGGTGTTGGCCCCTAACTACTCCCTTCCAGAGGACATCTTTGACAAAAATAATTACCCAAAGTCCCAGGCTGCACACCATGCTGAACTAAGCAAAATCTGTCTTTGTTTTAACAAGTTTGAATAGTTTTGAGGCTAGTGTAACTTGTCTGGAAGTTTAGCAGAGGAAATAGTTTGGGAAGTAAATATTCAGTACGGCTTTCTCCAGTAGATGTCACTTTCTGTACATAGGATATCAAAATATATAAGATGCACTGTATTCCTTACCATGATGGTGAAAATAACTGTGGGTTCCAGCCATTTGTAACAATGTTTATGCTTTCTATTATCTTTTCTGGTGTTTGCAACATTAAACAAAAATGAATGCTATTTATTAACCATGTTATATGTTTCTATGCAACTTTGAAAATCATCTTTCTGTATAACAGGCAAGGCAATCATGCTAGAACCTTTTCCAAAGTTACAGAAAGCTAAGCATAATTTCAAGTCACAGTATAAAATTCATTTGTCAAAACCCAAAGTGGGTTCTGAGTAAAAAGCAGACATTAATAATTAATTACACATCAAGAATGTAATTAAATAAGAACTATCCTAGTTTGTCATTATTTCAAGGTTTATTCTTCCTAGATTCTCTATATCATTTCAAAGTTTCTTTTATATGAGGAAAAATGTGGTTCTCTGAGATGTGTCCAGTATATAACAAGGGAGTTCAAGACTAAAATAAGAAGGAAGAAGGGAGGGAAGAAGAAAGGAAAAGAAAGAAAGAAAGAAAGAAAGAAAGAAAGAAAGAAAGAAAGAAAGAAAGAAAGAAAGATTATATGACACTATTATGGCATCTACATGTCCAAGAATGAAAATCTAAAGATAGAAGAATATTAATAATGACAAGTAGATTAATTTTTCCTTCCTAAAATACTTATAAAATGCTCTTTGTGTTTCTAAACAGAAGCCTCATTATGCTGTTTTAGTTGTATTGTGACACAGTTGAATTTTATATTTGAGTTGTTTTAATAGATGACAGAGAGTCCATTTTTGCTGCTTATTGATCCAGTCAAGACTTTGCTTGTAGCTACCTTAACTTGAAAAAAAATCCCCTAAGTAGGCAAAATGGTCATATGGCTTTTACAAAACAAAGGGCTCTATCTGGTCATCAAAATAAACAACATGTAAGTGATCTCTTTAGGTTTCAAGTATCTTGTGTAGAGAGTAAACTCAAAGATGCCTATCTGAGGTAGCGATTTCTTGACATGTTAACTAGGAAGCTACCATTCTTGTGTATACTGCATTAAAACAAAGGCATTATATAGGGGTCTGGATAATAAAGGGATTTAGAGACTTGGCCTTTAGGCTACTGATTCAACTCCATTACAGCTTTAAGAAAGTACCCAGGGCATGTAGTTTACTTTTAATTCAGCAGGAATTAGGATCCCACTTCATAATAAAGCCTAAGGCATGTTTTCAACTGTTCAGAGTGGAGGGGTTGCCAAAAGAAAAACAAAGATTGAACAACAAGAGTAGAAGCAATAGCACTGTAATGCACACATGCCAAATTCCTGAGGAAGAAGCTTAGGAAAATCTCAGATGAAGAAGTTTTTTTGCGAACAGGGCCAGCTCCTCATCAGCCTGTGTCTTGTGCTGGTCTTTATTGACAAATAAATATCCATCTGTAATTCTGAAAGTAAATGATGTCATGAAAACTTGCTTGGAAATCGAGAACAAATGTTTGGATATCCTGCAAGTTACCTGAACTCCAGGACCAGCATAGCTGTCCTCTGTGGGTTGTGGCCAGCAAACGCCTCCTATGTAAAGCTGGTCCTCAGTCCTGCTCACATAGCCTGCCCCTGCCAGACCTGGAGCCCCGGGATTTGCAATGCTCCACTTCTGTACCCAGACCTTTTCTTTTCTTTCTTTTTTTCTTTCCTGTTTTCAAACTTCTTTTTCCTTTATAATATGTACTACTATCTTATTTAGTAGATTAAAAAAAGAAAAGTCAGGACACTTTGAGAAAATCAGTTGTTAATTTCCATAGGTCAGGTGTTTTTTAATGTTTTCATCATCATTACTTACAGACTTATTATTTCTTTCAACAATTTTATCAAATATTAAGTGAATACAAGTTTCTTGCATGCACGTGTGAAGGCAAGTGATTAAATAAATGAATAAATAAAATGGGCATCTATGTAGTCCATTCCCAACTTGTGAAGTAGAAAATTACCAAGTGCACAAGGCCAACCACTCTACCTTCAGAGATCTCACTGTCCTGATTGTATGCTGGCCTGCCCTGCCCCCTTATTTCTCACTTCTTTCTCTTCCTCTCTATAAAGAGAAAAAATACTTCATAGAGATGAATACTGGTTGTTTGTTTAGGAAAATACGATAAATCTTTAAGAAAATTGACACTTCAAAGCAATTTTTATGAGTTTAAGATATTTCTTCAGTCAAGACTATGTGTATTGCCATTTAAGCAGCTAAAACATTAGAACTTTATGGAGAATAGGGATATCTTTACCTGCATATATGAATAAAATTCCATACAGTGTATTCCCTGTAAATTGCACCTTCAATAAATGATTATTTCTATCAATGACTGATGGAAAATACCAATTCCAAGTTAAGTCTAAGATGTTTGATATTCAGAAAGACCACGATATTAAACTCAAGCACCTATGTTATAGAGTAACAGTATCACTAAGCTTTTCTTCTGGACAGCTAAGAATATAAGTTTACGACCAAAACTTAGAGAAAAAGAAGGGCTACAAGGATAGCAAATATCTTGGCCCTAGCCCTTCAACGTCAGTGAGGACTCAGGACAGAACAGAACCTGTGCTATAACATCCTGTAACTCAGTAGTTTTCCAAATTTTCTGTCCAAGGAGATTATGGGACTACAGAGGAAAGGGATTGAAGGTATATAGTGTGCCTAAGGAGAATCACCTAGAGAGAAAACATTCTCTCAGGCTTTCACAGAGAGCAAACTGGTCAAGTAATGACGATGATTCAGCCATATGGCTGACACTGACAATAGTTCTACAAAGCACAAAGCATGGTTCCAAAGTAAATCCTGAGGGGATTTGACTGACCTTGGGAGATACAAAAACTACATGTTATGTTATACAAGTCTTGCTATAACTTGCCCTTAGCCACTCAACAGAAAGGTTTAAACGTGACACATAAAGATAGTTTAGTATGCTGAGCTGTAAAAGGCTCTAATCAACAGCTTCCAACATTGCTGATTTCGCCACAGCAATTATGGAACATTTGACTATGTATAAACTACCTTCTCTTAGATCAAAGAAAAGAAATCTATTGTACTAATAAGCATTAGAAAATTTATCATGTTTACACCCTGTGTTCTGTATCACTACAATGAGAACAACAATATGCAATTATTGGGAATGTACTACTAACATGTTTTGAAACTGTCACATTGTAATTTCTTATTAAAAGTAATAGAAATAAATTGTAAAAATGATTATTTCAAATGTTATAATGTAAGAGTTTGAATTTCAGAAAGAATTACTAAGGAAATGTATTGTATTTCCTTTTCTGGAGGTTTAGTTAGAAAACAAATAAACATTATTTTAACCCAAGGATTTAGAATCAAGATCTAGACAACTGACTTCTACACTTCTGGATATATTTTTAAGGGAAAGATTCTTCAAATTACCAATCTACTCCTCCAGCCCTTCTCAGAGATCTGAAGATAAGCAAATTATTCAGGGAAGTAGAGAGCGTGTCCCAGAGTCCCTGGAAAGAGGCTCTGAAAATCAGAGAGACAAGGCCAAAGAACCCCTGAGGCACCATGACCTCTCAGCTACAGAAGAGGACTCCAGATCCTGCCAGACCAACAGAGCAGGATAGTCCATTGCGTAACTGCTTACAGCAAAATAACCAGGAGCATGTGCCTGCCTATTTTGGTGCTTATTGATTAGTTTTTTAAAGTACTGGGTTTCAATGTGGTATTTATAAACATGCATATACTTTAAATATATGTATCACACCCATTACCCTCTCTAATGATAATCTTCCTTCTACTTCCATGTCATCTTTTTAAAATTCCACATATTGAGAAAAGATTCAATGCTCACCTTTCTGAGTCTAACTTATTTTGCTTAACCTAATGATCTCCAGTTCCTTCCACTTTTCTGCAAATGACACCACTTTGTCCTTCTTTGTGGCTAAATATTAATGTAAATGTTGACATCTATCCTGGTTCTATTTCTTGGCTAATGTGAATTTTGCTGCACTCAACATGGGTATGTAGCAAACCTATATTAGGCAGACTAGGTATAAACCAAGGAAGGGCATACAGTAGCAACATTTTGTTTGAGAGGAACCGCCACACTGACTCCCACAGTGGTATGCTAATTTATATTCCCACCAACAATGTACAGTGGGTTGCATCCTCACTAGTATTTATTATTGTTCATACTCTTGGTAATAGCCCTCGGAGTGCAGTGAGATTTGCCTCTTCCTAGTGGGCTGCGATGATGAACATTTTTTTCATGTATTTATTGGCCATTTGTACTTCCTATTTTTTCTTATAAAACAAAAAACTAATATCACTTCACTGATTCTATTTTGATTTTTGATTTCACTAATGTGCGTTTGTAGTACATGAAATTTACATTCATCTTGGGAGTGGGTCCATGTACTTAATACAGCTTATTGCAGGGAGACCCCCCTTTCCCTGTTTTCTTTTTCTTCCCTTCCTCTATTTTCATTCTTTGTTGTTGTTACTGTTAGCTCATGCTTATGACACAAATGCTAATGTGAATTGAAGTTATTAGCTTTCTATACATGGCACACCTCAATTCCTCTCATTTCCCTTGCCCTTCACTCACTCTGGGTCTCCTGGACTCTTTCCCATTTGCAAGGGATCTATCCCCTTCTTTCCTTATACCTATCCTTTGTTATGCTTTTTGTTTGTACTTTGCCTTACTCAAATAAAGTATATCATAAGGTATTTGAACTTAACTTGTGTGCCTGATTTATTGCACTCAGTATTATATTTTCAGATGTATCAATTTTTCTGCAAAGACTTGAATTTATCTTTCTTTATAACCAAGTAGTATTTCATTAAGTACTGGACTCAGGTTTTCTTTATCCATTGATCCATTGGTAGGCATACCGTCTGCTTCCTGGATTTAGCTAGTCTAAGTTGTACTGTTATAAACATTGGTATGTATAAATCACTGTAGTACGATATCTTTAGCAACTTGGGGAAGACACCTAGAAGGGGAATACCTGTTGCATGTGGAACTTCTAATTTTAGTTCATTGAAAATTGCCATACTGATTTTCATGATGGTTATACTAGTCTATATTCCCACCAACAATGTAGGAGGATTCTTTTCTCAATGAAATTATGTCACCATTTGTGATCCTTTGACTCCTTCTGGTATAAGATGGAATCTTAACATTGTTTTAAATTGCATTTGAGGGGCCCGGCAAGACGACTCAGCAGTCTAAAGCACCTGCTTCGGAAAGCTTAGGCGGCTGCAGGGACCGAGGTTCAATCCCTGGCACCACATGCTGCGCCAGCCCTGCCCTCAGGGCAGGCTGAGCCGGCCAGAAAAATAAATAAATAAACAAACAAACAACAAAAGTTCTGAAACAAGAAAATAAATAAATAGATAAATAAATAAATAAATAAATAAATAAATAAATAAATAAATAAATAAATTTGAGAAGCCTATGCTCAATTTATCTGCCCACTTATTGATTGTGCTATTTGATTTTCTGTATTACATTTTTTCTGGATATATCCTAGTTATCAATCTTCAGTAAGAAGTGTAAGTGGTAAGGGTTTTATCCCACCTGTAAGGTATTTCTTCTCTTCCTCAGTTGCTTCCCTTACCGTGCAGAAATTTTTTGATACGATGTGGCTCATTTGTGGATTCTTATTACTATTTCCTCAACTATCAGGACCCTGTGCAGGAAGTCTTTGCCTGTGTCTCTGACTTCATCTGCCCCATGTTTCCTTATAGCATTTTTAAAATTTCAGG
>PVJA010007719.1:33087-67441 GCA_004027025.1 Myocastor coypus
TTTTTTTTTTTTTTTTTTTTTTTTTTTTTTTTTTTTTTTTTTTTTTTTTTTTTTTTTTTTCAGAACTGGGGATCAAACTCAGGACCTTGCACTTGCCAGGCAGGCACTTGTGCCCCTGAACTATCTCCCTGGCTCCCTTAGGTCCATTTGAAATTTATTTTGGTTTAGGATGAGAGTTAGGGATCTAGTTTCACTCTTCCATATGGATATCCAGTTTCCCCAGAACTGCTGAACAAGCTGTCTTTGTCATATGTTTCTAGTTCTTTTGTCAAGAATAACATGGTTCTTGACAAATCACATGGTTCTGGATGTATGAATTTGTTTCTGTGTCCTCTGTTCTAGTCTATTGTTGTATTTGCCTAGTTTTTAGTCAATGCCATGCTGCTTTTACCACTATAACTTTGTAATATAATTTGAAATCAAATATTGTGATGCCTACAGCATTGATGTTTTTTGTTTTTTGTTTTTTTTCTTGTTTCAGAACTTTATTTATTTTTATGGCCGGCTCAGCCTGCCCTGAGGGCAGGGCTGGCGCAGCATGTGGTGCCGGGGATTGAACTGCGGTCCCTGAAGCCACCCCAGCTTTCCTAAGCAGGCGCTTTAGACCACTGAGCCATCCTGCCGGGCCCCAGCATTGATGTTTTTGTTTAGGAGTTCTTTGGTGTCAAAAGTCTTTCATGTATTCAAAATAGTTTCAGGTTTTTTTTTTTCTTTTTTAGTTCTGTGAAGTGTGACATTGTTATTTTGATGAGGATTTCACTGAACCTTAGCTCACGTTTGTTCATATGGACATTTTAACAATACTACATCTCTCAATTAATGAAAATAAGAAGTCTTTCTGTCTGTCACAACTTCAATATGGTTCTTCAGTGTTCTGTAATTTTCATGGGACTAATCTCTCTCGTCCTTGATTAGGTTAATTCTCAAGCTTTTTTTTTTTTGTTGTTGTTGTTTTGTTTTGTTTGTTTGTTTAGTTTTTTTTTTTTTTTTCAGTACCTGGGATTGAACTTAGGATCCTGTGCTTTCCAGGCAAGCACTTACTCAACTGAGTTATCTCCCCGATCCCCTATTCTCAAGTATTTTTAAAACTATTTTTTTTTCAATTTTTTTTTTTCTTGTTTCAGAACTTTTGTTTGTTTATTATTTATTTTCATGGCCGGCTCAGCCTGTCCTGAGGGCAGGGCTGGTGCAGCATGTGGTGCCAGGGATCGAACCGTGGTCCCTGCAGCCGCCTAAGCTTTCCTAAGCAGGTGCTTTAGACCGCTGAGCCATCCTGCCGGGCCCCATTTTTAAAACTATTTAAATGAAATTGCTCTCCTGAATTATTCCTGGGCTAGTTAAATATTAATGTATAAGTTTTTTTTGTCTCACTATGCAGCTCAGGCTGGCCTTGAGCTCACTTTTGTAGCCTAAGCTGGTCTCGAACTCGCACTGATACTCCTGCCTCAGCCTCCCAAGTTGTGGGATTACAGGCGTGTGCCACCATACCTGTCTATAAAATTTTTTAAATGTTGATTTTATAGTCTATCTGCTTCTTTTTTTCTCTAGGCACGAAGACACATATAGTCATTGTATCTTGATTAACATCATTCACCCTGTAGTTAACTTTTTACAACTCAAAGTGAGAATATTTATTTGGTGTGTAGAAGTACATGCCAAAATTTACAAGGAACATATAGCTTGTGATTATTTTATGTAAAAAGATAAATAAAAGCTTAGTTTTGTGTTAAAGCTATAATGCCCTAAGTTCACATATGTTACCACTATGGATTTTTTATTTCTATTTAATATTGTTGAAAATTTTCCAAGGTTTGAACCCTAAAATAAGAAAAAGAGACATTTAAGTCATCTATTGGTAAGCTTGTGAGTAAGACTCTTGATAGACTGATTCATAATGGCAAAGGTGACAAGTGTGACAACAGATTTAGGAATAATATTGCCACCTTACTAAAAAAGTAAATACAAATATTACTGATTATTAATTTCTTTAATATTTAAAATAATTTGAAGGCATTAAGGTATTGCTATTAATATTAGAATGGCAGTGCAGTAACTTTTTATTTATTTTTATTACTTTTAGTAAGAAATAACAATGTGTAACAATGTGACAGTTTCAAAACATGTTAGTAGTACATTTCAATATTTGATACAATGCATATTGTTGTTCTCCTATTGGATATGCAGAGCACAGGGTGTAGATGTTATAATTTTTCAAATCATTATTGGTACAACCAAATTTCTTCTCATTGAACTAAGAGAAAGTAGTTGCATACATAATCCAGTATTCAATAATTGCAGTGGGTTATTGGTAGAACTGACAATGTTGGAAGCTGTTGATTTAAACCTTTTACAGCTTAGCATTCTAATCTAGCCTTCTATTTTACGCCTTGTGGTTAAACTTTTCTGCTGGGTGGCTAAGGGCAAGTTAAACCAAGACCTGTATAGCAAAACATGTAATTGTTATATCTCTCAAGGTCAGTCAAGTCCCCTCAGGATTTACTTTAGAAACATGTACAGTGCTTTGTAGAACTGTTGTCACTGTCAGCCATCTGGATGAGTCAGGACCATTGCTTGATCAGTTTGCTCTCTGTGAAAGCCTGAGAGAATGTTTTCTCTCTAAGTGACTCTCCTTTGGCATACAATGTATCGTTAGTCCCTTTCCTCTGTAGCCCCATAATCTCCTTGAACAGAAAATTTGGGAAACCACAGAGTTACAGAATGTTATAGCACAGGTTCTGTTCTGTCCTCAGTCTTCACTGACCTTGAAGGGCTAGGACCAAAATATTGGCTATCCTTGTAGCCCTTCTTTTTCTCTGATTTTTGGTCTATAAACTTAAGTTCTTAACCCACCAGAAGGAAAGCTTAGTGATTCTATTACTCCATAACATAGGTACTTGAGCTTAACATCACTGACTTTCTGAGTATCAGACATCTTAGACTTAACTCAGAATTAGTATTTTCTATCAATCATTGATATTCTAATAAATCTCTATAGAATATGATAAAAGCAGTTACACATTTTTACACATTTAGAAATCTAAGTATATGCAAAACTGGAGCTGGTCAATCCTGTGGCATTTTCTTAGTCTCTTACTGTCATTTAATACCCTTTTCTGTTTTCTTGTAAACCAACCATTTACTTGAGAGAGCGCATAGCAGTAATTGATATTACATTAGAAGCAGCGCACGTCTAAAAGACCAGAATGATAGGAAATCCAAACATATTTTTGCTGTTACACATTGCTATCCTCAGCGTCAAAAATATTTTGGAGGTTCCTAGGACCATTATCTAATTGATCCTGTGTAGATAAGGGAATGGCTTTGCCCCTGCCATCCTTCCTGTCTGTGCGGCTTGCAGTCACTTCATTGTTGAATCCTTAAGTCCTTGATTTCCATTCAGCTGCTTCTCCATTTTTATTTCTTCTTTTGAGCTCTTACACCACGGAGACTATACAATATTTATGCATGCATGTAGGTCTGGTTTATTTCACTTATGAGTATATCTTCAAGATACATTCATTTATATATGAAGTCTTCTAGTTTATAATTCTTTATAGCTGAGTAATATTCCATTGTATAAAAGTACCACATCTTTTTCAACCATTCTTCAGATGATGGGCATTTTGATTGTTTCCAAGATTTGGCTATCACAAATTGTGCTGCTATAAACATAGGTGCACAGATATCACTATGCTATGATGTTTTTAGTTCTTCTGTGAAAATTCCCAGTAGTATAACCCTTTTGTTTTTAAAGTAATTCTTATTATAATGCCACTCGTATCTTCTATTCAATACATTTCAGGAATATTTTTCACTTCTTCTCCTGAAATTCATGTGACCGACACTCATTCTCTCCTCTTTTTCTCTGCTGTTACATTCCAAGTTCAGTCTTCACATTATCTTTTGCTGGGATTGATTTCACATCCTCAAAGTTTGCCCTTTGATTCCTTTATATGATACTGCCACACTAAGCTTTGTAAGCCAGGGTTTTTTATTCTTTTATTTCTCTTTTAATAAGTTCCAGGTTTTCACAGAAATCATCTAAACTTCTCCATGTGGTATTTAACTAAATCTTCTAATTTTCCAGGCTTCTCCCCAGTAGCTGCAAAATCTGTGCTCCTTCTGTATCAAATATATAATCTTTTCACATACATAAAAGTCCCTTCACCATGCAGCGCTCTAACTCGCCCTTGCCTGATTCTGTATTTTTGCCTGCTGAAATCCTACCTCTGCCTCAAACTCAAGGAAGTGCTGATCATGTGTGTAAACTATGAATTAATCCCAAACTCTTAGAGCTTCTAAATCACTTTGGTCATATTTATAACGCAACTTTATACCGGCTCATCTTTTAATTATGAAGGATGTAAGTCTTATTAACTTTCCCAATTCCTGGATGAGTTGTGCACATGACAACCCTTTAACATGTAGAATACCACAACATCAGTATAGTAAATTGTACTATATGCAGTGTACTAATCAGTATAATACCTTCAATTGAATGGTAGAATAAATGCAACAAAAATAGAACAAGGTTAAAAAAATGAAATAAGTATTTTTAAACACCTTTTGTCAATGTGTCTTTATTATTTGGATAGATAGTTTATTATAAATTTATAAGGGCATTCACTTTGAATATTTTATAGTACCATGGATTGTGCTGAATCAGCAATTCAAATATAATCAAGAGTCTTCTAAAAAGGAGACAGGCACCACCCACAATTTGCTATGCCACCAGACTATAAATAATCAGAAAAATTTAAAACAAAATGCCCTGAAATCACAGAGGCGAGCACAGTTAATTCCTAGAGAAAAAAGGTATTGTTCACACTAGAACCTCTAAAGTAAACATAGAAAGAGAGCCATTGGCCAAATAATGTTGATGCCAAAGCAGGTATAGCCATGTATGCAACACGTTGCTCCATATTCAAGTGCGTCATTTGGTCAAACTACAGCATAATGCACTCCCGGGAGGCAAGCAGCACCTTGGCCCTCACAAGGGAGACAGCCTGGCCAAGAGGCATGAAGATCATGTGAAACAGGTGTCTAGACAGCATGTGGAAACTCAGTTAAAATGAGTGATATTTCTCCTTCTAACTTGTCCTTTCTTGGCCTATACTGTTTTAGGAATTCTTTTCCCAACTCTAGTTATAAGCAGAAGCCAAGAGTACAGCCATTCTCACCATTCCAATGTTTACTAGAATAATTATGGAACAAAATAGGTAACAGATGAGAATTATCAAACAGCAAGAAATTTTAGTGACTGTCTTTTAACTGGATGATCTTCAAACCTTTTCTTTTTTTCTTTGTGGGGATACAACCCCAGGTCATGCTCAACTAGGCAAGTACCCTACCACAGACCTACACTCCCTGATCCAGTTTTCAAAGTGTTAATATCCTTTCCCTTTGCTCAAATTAAACTTTGTTATTATCAGTATGTAAACCCGAAAAAAAGTAGTAATTTTTTTGCCTTTAGCTCCACCTTTGTCTTCCCTCCTCCACCAGGATTTCTTCTTACTCCTTGTAGACATGGGGATGTAGGCAAAGTCTAACAACTCTGAGTTCTGGACCAATTCCTCTTGTACAAGGAGGTTGTATGGAGATCCACAGAATCCAAAGTACATTGTACAAGTTCGCCACAGTAGCAGTGGCAGAAAAGGAAATGGAATTCCCTTAACTGCCACTCTGCTGTTCTTTCAAGATAAAATTAATTCTATTGACATAGCAAAATGAGCATCAGATACAAAGGTCTCCAAGGTGACATTTAGGATGAAGATAGTTTCTTGTTCATGATAAGACTTTATTGAAATTCAGTGATTCATTGTTAAGTAATTCAGAATCAATGTTAAACCTTTTATTTTATTCTATCTTTCCTTCATTTTAATATTGAATTACCAGAAATGACAGCTGCACATGCTGTACCTTCTACGTCCTGCACAAGTAGGAAGGTTAAAGAAATATATCCCACTGATGGCATTGGTAGGTTGGAAATTTTCTGCTGAAGATATCAAAGTTCAATATAGTATCTCCCCTAGTTTATAAAAGCACAGAAATTTGAAACGACTTTCAGGTCATAGATTATGGGGAAGGAATTCAAGAAGGTTTAGGGATTTGGGGAAGAGTAGTCCACATTGTTTTTTAATTTTAAAAATAAGGAATTTAAGTGATACACATATAACTGGTGAACAACTTATTTGAAATCATCAAATGCATAGGTATTGTAAATCATCTCTCTACACAGTTTGGACTCATAGTGATCCTCCTGTTTTAGCACCCTGGTGCTGGTATTACAAATGTGCATTCCCACAACCAGGGATCCAAGGCCATGTGGCATGTGCTACCTGGCATTGAACTAGGGACCTTGCACTTGATAGGCAGGTACCGAACTATCTGCCTGGCTCAAGAAAGTTTAGTAACTACAACATCATGGGAATAAAATTTTGCTAGAAGAAAAGATATTGTTGACAAATATTGTTTGACTAAGCCAAATACTGTAATAAAACAATTCTTTAATAAAAGTTTGAATAATGTAAATAGTATCATACTCATATAATGGAAAATATTTGCAGAAGAAGAATAATAAACTATATCTGCATCTTAAGAGCAAATAGATTAAGCTAAATATGGTGACACACACCAGTAATCCCACCATTCTGGAAGGCTAAGGCTAAGGATTCCAAGTTCAAGTTCATTGTGGACAATTAGACAACAAAGAAAGGCCCTATGTGAGAAATGATTAATAAAAAGAGTTTGAGAACGTGGATCAGTATGAAGGACCTGGTTTCAGTGTCACACAAGAAAAACTGAAGCAGCAACTGTAGAGAATCGAGACTTATTTTACTATCATACAAAAATATGATTTTTTTTTTAATGGGAAGCCACGCAATATGGCCTTGTCTCTGTACTCTTCTCTTACTGCTGGGACAAATACCTGACACTCGAAATGAAGGAAGGAAAGGTCTGTTTAGCTCTCAGTTACTGGAGGTGTCAGTCCACACTTGGATGGCTCCAAGACAGAGCAGCACAAGGTTCAGAGCAAGCTTTCATGGTGGCAGCAAAGAGCAGAGAGTGGAGGAAGGAACGGTGGTGACAATGACAACAGACAGCAAGTCTGCTTCACTTTGCGTTCGGGGCATGCACCCCAGACTGGGTGGAGCACTCATACCCATAATCCCAGTGGATGTGAGTTCATCAAAAACTCTAGAAGTCTGTCCCATAACTGCATGAGGCTTTGAGGGGACAATTAGATGCAAACCATAACAGGCCTATAAATAACGTTAAATATGTCACAATCAAAAATGAAAAATTTGGGGCCCGGCGGGATGGCTCAGTGGTCTAAAGCGCCTGCTTGGGGAAGCTTGGGCGACTTCAGGGACCGTGGTTGGATCCCCGGCACCACATGCTGCGCCAGCCCTGCCCTCAAGGGCGGGCTGAGCCGGCCATAAAAAATGAGTGAATAAACAAAGGTTCTGAAACAAGAAAAAAAAATAAAATAAAAAAAATTCTTAAAAAAAAAAAAATGAAAAATTTTACCTGTAGGCATCAAAGAAGGCCTTCGTAATTACCACATCTTTACTCTTGGAACCTAGTCTAATTATTAGGAATAATTAGATTCCTAATTATTAATAACACAAAGATCATCTTAACTTCTTTTCCTGCAGAGCAGGGACAGATACAATAAAAATATTTCATCTAAATTGCACCTCCAAAATTCAGAAGTCTGCCTTACAGAGTGGCCTAACAAGAATATAGAGGTTAAATAAAAGAAAATAATATAGAGATTAATGTTGCAGACCACAGAACCCAGTCTCTTCAAATTAATGCTTTTGTGCTGCGATGTACATGTGATGTCACTAACTCCATCCATCGTGCAAGAAAGCAGATGGAATACAATAGGTAGTCTCACAAAGTGGTATCAGAGACAAATAGTTCACAACTTACGTAGATTTCTAAGAGACATTAGCTGGAAGTGTTTCCATTTTAAGGCAAGCCTCAAACAAGTCTTTAATTTGTGAATGTTGCCAGAGCAAGTATCACTTTGTACACATACTGTACATGCATAGACACACAGCCCAGAAAAGTACTACCATATCAAAACCAACAACAACTAGTTATTTGGGGTTGGGGAGGTAGCTCAGTAGTGCAAGGTCCTGAGTTCAAACCCCAATCCCACCAAAAAAAAAAACAAACTAGTTATTTGCCAGACAAAATTAAGTATTTTTCTTTTTTCTTTTTAAGAATTTTTTTTTTTTTTTCTTGTTTCAGAACCTTTGTTTGTTTATTCACTCATTTTCATGGCCAGCTCATCCCACCCCAAGGGCAGGGCTGGTGCAGCATGTGGTGCCGGTGATTGAACCACAGTCCCTGAAGCTGCCCAAGCTTTCCCAAGCAGGCACTTTAGACCACTGAGCCATCCCGCCGGGCTCCGAAAGTATTTTTCTTTATATTTTACATCTTCAATTATCCTGAAGTGTTCTTAAAATCGTCATCAAAATATAGCCTTACTATTGCCAAACATCACATTTTTCTTTTCTTTTTCTCTTTCAATATAGGTCTTACTCTATAATCCAGGCCAGTCTTGCACTCACTATATAGACTACTCTCAACCTCCTAGCAGTGTTCCTGCCTCAGCTTCTTGAGTGCTGAGATTTCAGACCTGCCCTATCATGCCCAGTCATGCCCAAATTTAGTTTTCCTGCAAATTGTTCTTAACACTCACTTCATATATTGCCTTATAAAGAGATAAACATTCACCAGTACTATATACTATCCACTGGAAGTGTTTCTTTAGGGAAGGGATTCATCTATTTATTTAAAAACTTATTTTAGTTTTTTTTTTTTTTTTCTTGTTGCAGAACTTTTGTTTATTTTTATTTATTTTTATGGCCAGCTCAGCCTGCCCTGAGGGCAGGGCTAGCACAGCATGTGATGCTGGAGATCGAACCTTGGTCCTTGCAGCTGCCTAAGCTTTCCTAAGCAGGTGCTTTAGACCAGTGAGCCATCCTGCTGTGCCCCTAGGGAAGGGATTTAAAATTAAACCATTCTGTAAATTTAGAGAGACTGCAGACTTTAGAGTCAGGCTTAGTGGTAGACAGACAGACAGACAGACAGGCAGGCAGGCAGGCAGGCAGACAGACAGGCAGGCAGGCAGACAGACAGACAGAGGAACAGAAACTCAGAGACAGAGACAGAGAGACAAAGATAGAGAGACAGAGACAGTGTGATGCATATATATATATATATATATATATATATATATATATATATGTATGTATAGGAATGCCAATGGGTTAATGCTGTTTAGCAAAGCAAACAAGCAAGGGCTTCTCAGGTCTAGGTCTGTAATGCTGTCTTTGAAAAAGAAAACCTGCCTTGGGTGGGAAATATGATGTCCAACCACTTTCTACCCAGCTGGTCTCCAAGTGCATGAGAAATTACAAAAATGCAACATTAAAAAGAGAATATTTATGTTTTTCCTTCCTCATCAGATACACAGCATTTTTTTCCCATGTCACAAATATTGTAACCACAATTTACAAGTATATGCACAATCAAACTGCTATTGATTTAGCGATGCATTTCTTTGATGTCCCTTGCCTTAACCTCATTTATAAAGCTGTTTTGCATTATTTCAAACTGTCAATGATTTGTGACTCATGAATATTCAAATCTAATTTGCACTTACCTTTTTGGTATGCATGCTTACTTGCAATATGCCTCTATATTTGCCCTTTTGTATTTATTTGTAGATTGTTTTATTAAAATAATACTCTTTTAAAAGCATAGTAAGTCTATTTGAAAACAGCAGTCATCGTTGATGATGACTCTTGAGAGTGCACTGCTCCCACATTTCACTGCTCAGCAAGTGCAGTGATTCTCTGTCATAGTCTTCAGGAATAAAATAGCCATGCTTTGGTGAGTTGGTGTCGATTTTAGGAGGATAGATTTAGTTTCACTCGAGTGTGAGTTTCTACAAATGAGTCAACAAGTTTTAGATGAACTTCAGCCTTACACAAAAAGGAAAGAAAGAAAGGATTATTTCTGGTGGAAAAACAAAAGGTTCCTACAGAACTGAGCCCTTCATGTCAGTGTGGATCAACTTTTCCACTTACATTGTGGAATGCAAGAAATGAAACCTAATGCTCTCAAGCACGAAGAAAACCCTTTGAGATGTCTTTCAGATGATGATAGCTGAGGGAGACACCAGGACTCTGCCAACTGCAGGCCGGACACTAGTGATTGAAGCCCCAAAACAGCAGAGGGGAGCTGCCTGCCTCTGGAGTAAGCAGAGCTTAATCTTGAAAAACCAGTTCAGGGCCAAATGGAGGCTCTGCATTTAAAAAAAAAATAGAATGAAAAACATTTCTTTCATAATGATTTCTGGACTTAACTGTGATTTCTAAGAAAATCCAAATAATTAAATGTCCTGTCCTGCTAAATAAATCAAACATATATATACACATATATATAATATAGGCAGTGAGTAAAGCAGAAATGTAGTATAACTTTTATAATGTAATAGGTATGGATCCCTTTAGTCTGCATCATGCTGTTTTTTTAAATCATTCTCCACTTGTATTTTTTTTTTATTTATTATTTTTATTCTTGTTTCAGAACCTTTGTTTATTCACTCATTTTTATGGCTGTCTCAGCCCACCCCAAGGTCAGGGCTGGCGCAGCATGTGGGGCCGGGAATCGAACTGTGGTCCCTGAAGCCACCCAAGCTTTCCCAAGCAGGCGCTTTAGACCACTGAGCCATCCTGCTGGGCCCCCCATCCTCCACAAGTGCTAGAGTGCTGAAGAATTTGCTGGTCACCCATTGCTTCCCTCTGCACTGCGAAGTCCTTCTCAAGTTCACTAAGTGAGTCTCACTTACTCGCACATAGCACACTTTTCTATAAGATCTTTCATTGCTTCTCAACTGCACGTACTTTCTCAGTTAATATAATCTCCACCTAAAAGCTATTTTTTCCAACTAGGATTTTTCTAAACATATTTTGTTATTTAAAAACCTGGATATTTATTATAAGGAACATGTTTTATTGCTGTTTCTTAATGTGTTCACAACTCTCTCTCTCTCTCTCTCCTCATAACATTATTATTTCCTCCATTTTGAAAATCCAACTTTACAAATTCTCTGAGCCCCATAGCATCCTGCACAGAGCTATCTATGAGGAAGCCCCTTCCATAGGAAGCTATTACTGTGCATATAACTAAATGGGTATTACATCGTGATCTCTGACCCCTGAGTCAGAAGACTCCTCCCTGGAAACATAGAAAACTCTTTTAAAGATATATACTCTGGCATTACATTTCCTGATTCTACTATTAACTTACTGCATAAATTAGAACAATTTGCCTAATCTCTAAAAACCTCAAGAGTCTCACATGGGAAGCAGGCACAATAACAATATCTGCCTTACTCGTTATGAGAGTTGACAAAGATTTAGCATGTTGGCTAAAGAGATGAGTGATATGCAAACACTTCCCATAGCTCCATCTTTTTCCAGAAGTGGCACTAGGTCTGCAGCTGATTTCATCTTAGAGGGCCAAGTTGCTCTGCCCTTTGGCATGCCTCCTCCACTGTCTCCTCAGCACAGCGAAAGCAGTGGCTCCTAACATCAAGGCCCAAGGCCAGGCTTGCCCTCCAGTCAAGGATTGCTTCAGAAGCCCTGGTGAAGCTTTCTGCAGAGGCAAGGAAATGAGATGTGAAGGGAAGTTTGCATAAGGCTTCTCATTTTTTTCCACACTCCTTTGCACAAAGCATTCAGAGGAAGAGAAATGGGCATACATTCTCGCAGTGTGGCTTAACAAAACGGGACGCTCAGGTCTGACATGGGAGCAGGAGCCTGAGGACCAGGCTGGTACACACAGGGGGGCAAAGCCACAGAGTGAGAGGCAAAGAGAAAGGGAGGCCGCCTGTCTCTCACCAGTGGACAGCTTTATCTTTCGTCGCTTAAGCCAGTTAGCATTTGGTTTTATATTCCTTACAGCCAAAAACATCTGCAGTGACTCAGGAGGGAGCCCAAATAGGCAGACAACAGGGCCATCCTGGGCACAGAAGCCCAGGGCAGCTCCTTCAGCCTCTCCTACGATGCCACCCAGCCATGCTTCCTACAGTGCTTGCCTTTCTGAAAAAAAAGAAGGAAAGATTCAGAACAAGATTTCTGCAGTATTTCAATCCCCAGTACCACAAAAAAAAAAAAAAAAAAAAAAAAAGATTTCTGCGATCTCTGTGATGTGATTTCTTAAGAATGCCATCCCATTGTCTTGCTTCTGTAACCTTACCTCAGATTCACAGGTTGCAGAATCTTAGTACTCTCATGAAGTACTCTGAATTTTCTATTTTTTGCCTTTGAGAAAATCGCAGGCTAATGTAGAATGGCGTCACCTATACATAATTCAAATATTGTGTGAGAATTGTCTTATTATTTGTTGTATGATTTTGTCTCTATTTCCACATGATCAATTAATCTAATACATTTAGCCAAAAAATAAAATTAATGTCCTGACATAATTTTTCATCTATAAGAGTAAATCCAGCTTGCTTTGCCTATTAGGATTCAGTATAACTGATTATATGACCAAAATAAGAACAGAATAATGCTCTTCTCTCAGAACAGACTCAATTCAACTTTTCTTCACCCACTTCTCACCCCAGCTGCCTCAAGCTATTTGAGATTTAATCTTATCAGGAGCCCTCAGGCTCCCTGGGGTTAGTCCTCCTCTGATCAGGCTGGGAGAGAAGAGACCAGGTAATTCCTTACAACCCTAAAACACATAGCCCCATAGGCTGGAGACATTCTTAGATATTATCTGCAGGGCCAGCACCAACAATACCAGAGGTGTGCTAAGGGTCATATTAAGGGAACCAAGCCCCCAGACAGCATAATTTCCACTACTCCCCCACACCTGGAGACACAGCAGCTCTTAAAAATGGTCTGAGCAGAAGCATCACAAAGTTTAGTCTGTGGAGTGGCCTTTTGTTGCTGCTCTGTTTCCAAGGTACTTGTATCATATCTCAGTTTTATGGGCTGTATTTTAAAACTATATTTTAAGATGTAGAAAAGGAAGTCATTGGCCCATCTTGCTAATAGCATCTTGTTGGCCATAAATATTAGGAATAAAAGGAGAACATGAAGACAGATGTAACTGATATTTAAAATGTAGTATTAGAAAATGAAAGTGCACCATTATACAATAAACTTTAAAATTTCTAAGAAATGGATAAATTTATATAAAATAACATATGTACAATGACTCAACAAGAATTAGTAAACATGAGTTGTTGAATCAAAGTTATTTTAAAAATTGAATTAGTCATCAAGAATCTCTTTTGTAAAAAGTCAGTATTATTTTAGAAGCGAGCCCATCAGCCTTTCAAGAAGCAGAATTTTCAATTGTATACTAATTTACTGAGGGAATAAAAATGAGAAAGAACCTCTTTATAATTATCACCCAAACCAATGAAACTTTATCAAAATTAAGCAAGGACTTTGAAAAAGTCAAGAAAAACATACAAGAAAAACGAGACAACTGGCTTCTGTTTCATGGCAATGGAAACTGAAAAATCCTGAGTAAATATTAACCTAAACCTAGTTATATACAACACAATGTCATCATCAACAGTGAGTAGGGGCTGGGGAGATAGCTCCGAGGCACAAGTGCCTGCTGGGCAAGTGCAAGGTCGTGAGTTCAAACCCTGGTCCCACAAAAAAAAAAAAACAAACAGTGAGTTAGCTCAGAAACACAAAAAATGGTCCAATGTTTTGAAAGACTACAAATAAGTTATCTTGACTGACAGATTAAAGGGAAAATAATCTTTTTATGACAGATAAAAATCACATAACAAGCAAACACTCATTTAAAAAGCATAGGTCCCAGTGAACTAGCCATGAGAGGGGAAAATCCACCAATGCAATGTAGATTATTATGAATTAACTTCACAAAGAGTATGTATAGCAGCAATATGCAAGAAGTACTCTACTTCAAGTTAGACTTGAGAGAATTATGTTTACTATTTAAGAGTGTTCCTTGGGCCAGGGGTGTGGCTCAGTGACAAAGTGCTTGCTTTGCAAGAAGAAAGCCATTAGTTTGATCCCCACTACCCAAAAGAAAAACAGAAGGAAAAACCCTTTTCTCCAAATTTGCCCTTGAGTTCTCTTTTTATGTCAGGCAGTAAGAGGAAAAGAGAAAGATAGGAAGAAAAGGGAGAGAGAATGAGAAAGGCAGGAGAAAGGAGGGAGGGAGTGAAAGAAGAAAGAAATGGAAGTCATAGGATTCAAAAGGACAAAATAAAGCTGTCAATTTCTACAGATGGTATTATTATGAGTATTGTGGTCACAGGACTTAGAGCCATGCTGATACATGGGCTGAAGTCACTGGTGGAGCCATGAAGTTGGGATGTTGGTTATCTATACCAAAGAAATGCACTTGGGTTCTTGCTGCACTCTTATGCACAAAAATCAATTCCCCATCAATAAAGAATTAAAAAGAAAAGGGAACCAAACCTGCCATGGAATTTTATAAAAATAAATCTTTATAACTTCAGAATACAAAATAATCTCTCATAACAAGACACAAAAGGCATAAACCACCAAGCAAATGTTGATCAATTAATCCACAGTATACTTTTAAATAATCCTGTTCATCAAAACACATTTCAGATAAAGTGGAAAATGAGCTATGTATAAATTGAAAGAAGATATTTAGGACATGAAGTTCATAAATTAATCATATAAAATGACCTCAGTGTAAAAATGGAGGAATTATATAAACAGGGCACCTTATGGAAGAGAAAATATGAATAAAGAAAATTTATACAAGGTGTTCAACATCATTGGTTTAGAAAATGAACACTAAAAACCAGAGTGTGATACCTTTTTACACTCATGAGAATGGAAGGAAGAGGAAGAGTTAAGAGAGAAGGGTGTGAGCTGATTAGATGTCGTGTTTTGCCAACAAGCATATAAATTAATTCACACTGAAAAATAATTCAAGTTATCATAGAAAGTTGAATATTTGAGTATCAAAATATCAATGGCTTTGGTGAAACAGGAAGTAAAGTCATAGGAAAACAAGGGAGGTGACAACAAGCAGGGTTTCTGAGTTGCTTGACTCCAAGAAAAGAGGAAAGGAATTTTCAAAAGGACTGGGCATGGCCCAGCAGGTTGGCTCAGTGGTCTAAAGCGCCTGCTTGGGGAAGCTTGGGCTGTTTCAGGGACCGCAGTTCAATCCCCGGCACCACATGCTGCGCCAGCCCTGCCCTGGGGGCGGGCTGAGCTTGCCATAAAAATCAGTGAATAAACAAACAAAGGTTCTGAAACAAGAAAAAAAATAAATAAATAAAATAAAAAATTCTTTAAAAAAAAAAAAAAAGGACTGGGCATGTATTCCAGTGGTGGATACTTAAATAGCAAATGTGAATGCATATTTGATCTCCAGTGCTACCAAAACAATGTTTTTTAAAGAAATGAGAGGCTTTGGGGTGTTGATATAAATAAATTCATCTTTCCAACTATTTCCAAGAATACATTCTAAGAAAATAATCCTGAGTTTCGAAAAACTTTCACAACCAAAGCTGCTCATTTAGAAAGTTATATAAAAATGAAAAATATACAGATAAATTTAGTGCCTTTGTTTCTGAGCTTTTTGTCACTACAGCAATGCTACCTTATCTAATTAACTTATTCAGGAAATTAGTTATTTTGGCTTGCAGTTTTGGAGGCTTCTGTTTAAAATCAGTCAGACCCATCGCTTTGGAGTCTGTGGCAAGGCAGTGCATTGTGTCATGAGCACACAGTCGAGCACAACCACCAACCCACAAGCCAGGAAACAAAGCAGAAATAAAAAGATGAGGCTCCCCAGCCCCCTCATGGATACCCCAGTGAGATTTTCTGCTGGGCCCCATCTCTAAGGGTTTCTCCGCTCCCTAGTAGCACCATGTCTGGGGAATTTCAGAAAGTATTTATTCAAGGTGCAAGTCATAGAAATATCCAATAACAGAGGAACAGAAAAGCAAACTGTAATTTATTTCATGACTTCCATTTAAGTTGATAATTGTAATCAAGGGACCCGGCAGGATGGCTCAGTGGTCTAAAGCGCCTGCTTAGGAAAGCTTAGGCAGCTTCAGGGACCTCGGTTAGATCCCCGGCACCACATGCTGTGCCAGCCCCACCCTCAGGGCAGGCTGAGCCAGCCATAAAAATAAATAAACAAACAAAAGTTCTGAAACAAGAAAAAAATAAAAAAATAAATTCTTAAAAAAATAATAATTGTAATCAAATACCTTAGATGGATGCAAATTTTATGAAAAACAATTATATAAAAAGAACTACTTATAGAAATATGAAAAAAATATATATATAAATTTTGGCAGCAATTGTGTTTGGGCACTTTGGCTATGAGTGATTTTTTTTTTTCAGTTACCTACTTTTTTGTATTGCCATACTGTCTTTTTTTTTTTTGTGGGATCCGGGGATTCAAACTCAAGACTTTGCACTTGCCAGGCAGGCACTTGTGCCATGGAGCTATCTCTCCAGCCACACCACATTGTCTTCAGTAAGCCTATATTACTTTTGAAACAAAAAAATATATATTCATAGATACATTTTATAATGTTTTATTGGGTAGAAAATCAAGTAAATTGAGACAGATTGGCAGAAAAAATAGCTACAAAGCCAAAGAAGACAATAAAAGTCACAATAAAAAAATAGTTTATTTTAGTGGAGAGTAAGGGTATGGCTTTTAGGTTAAAAAAGAACTAAATATCTACATTGAGATATTGAAACAAATTTTAAGTTCCAAATGGTAGCTATAATTGTGGGTGCTTAAAATGGAAATATATGCGTGCATACATATATACATCTGCACATATATACATACATACATAATTAATGTGTGAATATGGATGAATTTCAAGATGCGAGGTGGACAGAATGAAAAAAGAGAATCAAGAGGTGATAATTAGGGTTGGTGGACAAGAGTAGTGTGAACGAGAATCAGCCAGTGTGTAGTGCTGCCTTCAATGAGAGGACACAGATATCTGGATGTCACGATGGTAAATTATACTTAGCCACCAACTATCGCTGAGATGGAAGTGGCCAGGCTTGGGTTGCACATGCAGAAATAATCTGTTTAAGGTGTGCTATATTTTTAGCATGTTCACTGTATATGAATGCATACTGAGTGTTGAAGTAAATGATGCTGTTTGATATTTCTTCTGTACATGTGGTTTTAGCTCATTTTTTCAAACTATGGTTTATATCTCAAATAAACTTGGCCAAAGTCATTACATAAATAAGGCCTCGTCAATACAGTACATTCCTAAGTGCAATCTTCTAAAGTGACACTTTACAGGAGTCTGCATATAACATCACCTTTTAAATTTATTCCATTCTCGGGGCTGGGGAGATAGCTCCGTGGCACAAGTGCCTGCCTGGCAAGTGCAAGGTTGTGAGTTTGAACCCCAGTCCCACCAAAAAATAAATAAATAAATAAATAAATAAATAAATAAATAAATAAATTTATTCCATTCTCCTTATTATACACTCTAGTCACTAAGGAAAATATTATCTTAATGTTTCTTCATTCCACAAGTACCTGCCATGGTAAAGTGAAACACAGTATTACTTATTTTTATCTTATTACCAATACTTATATTGGTAAAAACTAAATATTAAGCACTTGATATCACCAGCAATTTAGGAAGATATTGGCTAAAATTCAGCTGGACAGAGACACCCTGCTCTCTCCTAGAACGAGGTGCTGACACAAAAGAGTTTCTCCCACTCTCCAAGCCTCTTCTCCCATCAGTGCAAAGCTCCTAAGGCTTTTCATGAGCCTTGGCTTATTCTTATCTTCATTCATACTAAAGCCCTGTGTATACACCTTCCTCTGTTTCTCTTTATGAAATCAAATCCAAGGCTATATTTAATTGTTCTTCATATATGACTACCTATAAGAGTTCCTGGAGAATACTGTAATTCAATAAATATTTACTTGAATGACAGAATAAAAATAGAATTCATGACTAAAGAATTTCCACGATACAACTAGTTATACATTGCAGAATATCTGTGGTGGATATCTGCAGAATATCAGAGTGATTTTCTCTTTCTGTATATGTTGATAGTATAGTAGTATAGTTCAAAGAATTACAAACTTCATATACAACCTTTGCTCCCAATCCCTACAAAATCCCCTTTATCTGAAAATTAACTCTGGTGTAGCCGATGTCTACTGTGCCTCCTGGTAAAATTTCATATTTGTTCTCAGGCACTGGTTTGTAAATCATCAGGCACACATTGCTTTGTTACATAGCCACTCTGTTCTTAGTGAAATCAACGGATTCTAAATTCTCACAACATGCTTTATTTTAGAAAAACTTAACAGAAACAAGTCCACTGACACAAGGAAGATACTTATTACTCTGTCTCTGATTTGTCCAATCTTTTTTTCCTAACACCTATGGGGAAAAAAAGGATCTCCATCCCTCCTCTATTTTGTCCAACACGATACATGGGGAAGAGCCAGAAACTCTGAGCCACAGCGCAGAAATCAGATGCCAGGGTTATTACTGCTTTGTGTTAATTTGACTTTGAGTACCCACCCTCACTGCTTGGGGTCTTCACATCCTCACAGACAGAATGAGAGAGCTGTACTGAATGATAATTGTAAAAATAGCTGAAAACACTATTTATTAACTTTTACTGTATGTAAAGAACTGTAGGATGTGCTTTCCATGCAATTTCATTGCATTTTAATCCTCCAAGCATATTTACAAGGTACAGTTTATTTAATCAGGGTCCAGCAGTAAACAGATGGTACACATCCAATTGGGTAATTTGAGAAGAGCTTCATAAAGGAACTGTTTAAAAGGTGTGGGCAGGGTGTTAGGAAACCAGGCAGTGCGGTACTTCAGCCATGCTAATGGAAAAGGACATGGTTCGCTGAATCTAGAAAGAGAACTCTGGGAAGAGATGGCCTGAACTACACATCAAGCAAGTAGCTAGCACACTGGGACCTTAAGAATCAACACACAGACCTTACTGTACCAATTCTGGACAAACTCAACAGGAAGCATATGCTAAGGCAACACCCTAACGTTCTCCGTGCCAGCATACAGGGTCCCAGAACAGCATGGAAAAAAGTGAAGAATGGATGTGGGGTGGCCAATAGAGCTGTCCATTAATATAAAATGTTGTTCTCAATTTATGCATAAGGTCATTTACTAAGGCTCAAAAGGGTCAGGCAACTCACAAATAAAAATAGACAATAAGGGTTATGTGAAACTAAGAATTTTCTGCCTAGCAAAGGAAACAATCGATGTAGTTAGAAGACAAACTACAGAATGGTAGAAAATATTTGCTAACTATTCATCTAAATAGGGATTAATATAGAGAATATATGAGGAATGTAAGGTCCAGACCCTAGGCTCAATCCCCACCCCCACAAAAAATACTTTAACACCACTAATAAGAATTATCCAGGGGCCCAGTAGGATGGCTCAGTGGTCTAAAGCGCCTGCTTGGGAAAGCTTGGGCAGCTTCAGGGACCGCGGTTCGATCCCCGGCACCACATGCTGCGCCAGTCCTGCCATCGGGGCGGGCTGAGCCGGCCATAAAAAAGGAGTAAACAAATAAAGGTTCTGAAACAAGAAAAAAAAATTTTAATAAAAAGTATTATCCAATAAAAATGAGCCAAAGATCTGCACAGATGATCTTCAAAAAGAAGACATATAAATGGCTTACCAGTGTATACAGATGATAAATATCACTCATCATCAAGGAAATGCAGATGAGATATCATCCCACTCCCTTTTTAACAGCTATCATATAAAAGATTTTAAAAATAGGGCCAGCCTCATAGCTCAGTGGGCTAAAGCACCTGCCTAGGCAGAATGCAGCATCCGGAGTTCCATCCCTGGTATGCTGTGCTGGCCCTGCTTGCAGGGTGTGTTGAGACTGCTATTGAGACTGGGTGTGGTAGTGTAGGCCTGTAATCCCAGAATTTAGGAGGCTGAAAGCAGGAGAATCACTACAAGTCTGATCTATGTAGTGAAACCCTGTAGACCTTGTCCCAAACAGAGGAAAAAAAAATGCTGGGGAGATGAAGCGAAAGAGAAATACATATACACTAGTTGGTGAGAACCAAATTTAGTACAGGCATTATGGAAGAAGTATGGAGATTCCTTTAAAAAATAGATAGGATTGCCATGTGATTTGGCAGATACATAACTACTGGTTATTTATTTGAAGGAAATAAAATTATTGTTTCAAAACGATATCTGCATTTCTGTGTTAATTGCAATACTCTGCCCAATAGCCAAGATGTGGAATACACCAAGGTATCCATCAGTAAATAGATGGAAGGGGTGGGGAGATAGCTCAGTGGAGGGTCCTGAGTTCTTCAAGTGCAGGGTCCTGAGTTCAATTCCCGGTCCCATAAAAAAATCAAAATATAAATAAACAAACAAACAAACAAATAAATAAATAGATGGATGGATGGATGGATAAAGCAAATGTAGTGCATAAACACAATGAAATATTATTTTACCATAAAAAGGGATGGAATCATTTCCCTTATAGCCACAAGGATGGAATTAGAGGACATCATGTTAGGGTGGAAAGCCAGACATACAGAGACAAATATCATGTTCTTGCTCATTTGTGAAAACCAAGAAGAAATGTTATTCACATATGAAAATGGAGTGGAATGGTAGTTGCTAGAGACTGGGAAGGACAGAGTGAGCAAGGGTGCAAAGAAATTGAACAAGGAGAGCCAAAATACCGCTGAAAGGAAGTTCATTCTGGTTTTATATACCACAGTGAGGAAATCATTGGTCACACCATCTATATCTTTCAAAATAACTAGGACAGCATAAATGTTTCCAGGATGGATGTATAAACAGTTCATATTGGAGCAGATGGATCTACCCATTACACTGATTTCATCATTACACACTAGTGCGATGTATCAAATGTTGAATATGTACAAATATCATGTCTCAATTAAGGACAAAAAAAAAGAGAAAATAGGCGACTTAAATCCATATTTAGCATGTACCAGACCCAGGTGCAGCCTCTTCCTGTCGATCTCTGAAGCTTAGGCTCCTGAATGTCTCTCAGCCCCTGAAATTCCTGTCTATCTTTCTAGGGTTTCTCTCTCTTTGATATCAGCAGCATCCAAAGTGATCTGATTCAGCCTTCTCCTGTAGAGATGTTTGAATAATAGATCTCTTAGGACATGGGCCTGATAGAGGTGGTGGCCACTTTTGGAAACCTAGTGCCTTTGTGTCCATGCACACTAGCCCTGAATGAGCGAGTGAGACAGTGGGATGGACAAAGGTTGTACACAAAGGCATAGTGACATTTTGGTATTAAAATACTTGTTTTCTTCTAATATGCCTTTCAAAGGAAGGAAAATTAAAGAGTTTTCTTTTTTCCAGAATTACAGTAGTATCTAGGATACAGTAGTATCTCATTTAATATTTTACTTTCTGATGCTTCCAGTATCCGTAATCAATTACAGCCTGAAGATAGGAAGTGAAAAATCAAGAAATAAGTGATTTCTAATTTGGGTAATTTTTATTATAGCGCAGTGATAGACATGGCATTTACTAATACTTTTTTGCTCTGAATGTGCCTAATATATAAATTAAACTTAATTGCAGATATGTATGTACAGGGAAACCAGAGTGTTGCCTATATAATGTTTGGTGCTATGAGTCCTCAGTTCAGACATCCACTTGGGCTGAGAAAGTGCCCCGGGTGAATGCAGGAGCTTTGTGTAGCTTTGTGTAGGGTCAGAAGTGGGAAGAGGGAAGAGGAGCAAACAGATGATTGGATTCGTGATTACATGCGCTGAGTCAGAGCACAGGCCATGCCTGTGCAGATGTGTCCCAGCAGACTTGAGAAAGGGGAAGAATGTAAGGCGTTTAAGTGAAGTGACGCTAAAATCTAGTGCTAGGCAGCTCAGGGGACTGAAGCACCCACTTAGGCAAGCTCAGGAGACTGGAGTGCCATTCCTATGCCATGCTAGCCTGCCCCATGGCACACAGAGACAGCAAATGAGACTCGGTGTGTTTGCGGATGCCCATTATCCCGGTGCTTGGGAGGGTGAAAATAGGAGGATCACTCTGAGTTTGATCTGCACAGTGAGAGCCTGTAGGCCTTGTATTAAATACATAAAAAAAAATCTAGTGCTGAGCTTATCCCTATGAGGCCCTTAAGATAATTTTTTTTTTTTTTTAAGGAAACTCTCACAGAGTGAGTAGTCAAAGGTTGCTAATTACTCATCAGGTGAGAATTACATTTGCTTAAAGAAGGAAGACTGGAGTAATTACTTGAGGTCAAGAAGCCCATTCCCAGTCTGTCTGCTCCTCTGTCAAGCAGAGATAAAAGTCCCACTCAGGACTCCTCCTAATGGGAAACTTCTCTGACAAGACTTCCTGGTCTACCGATAGGTGGTAGCCCAATGAGGGCTCTGAGTAAAAAGGAAATACCAAGCAAATCTTCTGAATCCAAACTGTTATGAACTGTGATTCAGGACTTCATCAACTCTCTATGCCCATGGAAATCTGGAATCTAACTTAACAAGAAGTACAAAAGGACTTTCTGGATAATAGTAAAATGAAGTTAAGACGTGGGGCATAGGGTGCTCTCTGTACTAGTCAGGTCACCTTCATGCCCAGGGCAGAAGGGGCCCTGCCAGTTTCATGTGGCTGGACTGGTGGCTCTCTGGAACTTAGAGACTGTTTAGGGTGGACAGTGACTCACCTGGAGCTCATATACATTATATGTTTATTTTTTTACAGGTAAAGAAACTAAAGACGTAATGGTCACATCTCCATTTGATTGTTTAAAAAAAAAAAAAAAAAGCTCAAAACTTCAAATCGTTAGTGAAATATCTGCCCACAAGAGGTTGTCTGTACAATAGGCAAGACAATCCCATGACAGCAGCCTCAGGAGAGAAAGTTTGGTTTGGGGCTGTTATTACTGGTCAATCAGTACCCAGAGATTTAAGTCCTTAAAGAAGTCTAAAAAAATCAACAACAAAAGCTTGCACACCAAACAGCATTATCCAAGAAATACTACTTTCTTGCTATTGAAACCTACCTAAGCAGGGTTTTAAAAATTGACAATAGCCAGCACTTCAAGTCTTTGCAGTGAGTCTAGGGGCTGGGGTGGAAAGAGAAGAAAGAATTTCAATTACTCACAGTGACCCAGTGTTCAGAGATCCCTCCTCACACCAATCTTGTACCTAGAAAAGCCAGCATCTATTTTATGAGCCATTGGAACAAGCTGGGGTTTGTATTTAGATCCTAAGAAGATAAAGCAGCATGAACTCACCTCTAAATTAGCTTTTGAATTAGACGTCGTAATACAACTAGTAGTTTCTTCAGATTAAGAAAAGCTGAAGAATTTACATAGGGAGGAAGTGGTACCTGGTTAACCCCTTAGGATAGCCGAGTATTGTGGGAGAAGGTAGAGGAGACAGGAAAGGGAAGAAAAAAAAAAAGTGACACAAGAGGGGTGGGGGAAGAGAGAGAGAGAGAGAGAGAGAGAGAGAGAGAGAGAGAGAGAGAGAGAGAGAGAGAAATTTCCCTTACCCACTCTAGGACTTCTGTTGTTGCTTTGTTTATGCAAAGTTAGCCAGTCAAAGACCGATGGAAAGAGTGGAGAGATACACACTAAAGAAGGCAAAACATTTTTTAAAATTTAAATGAAATACACACAAACACACACACACACACACACACACACACACACACACACACACACACACACACACTCCTTCGGGTCGGGCCATCCCTGACTGTAGAAGTGGAAAGGAAAACACTCCGAGGCGGGGCGGGGGCGGCCCCCAGCAGCAGTCGCGAGCTCTGCAGAATGTCAGGTTCGGATTAGCGACAACTCCCAAGTCACGCCGGCGGCGGCGGGGGCGGGGTGGGGGGAGTTTTCCGAGGTCTCCGAACTCGACCGGAGAGAGAGTAGCTTTGTCCCGGCGTCGGGCGGAGCCGGGCACACCCAGGGAACCCTCCGTCCCCGCCCGAGAGCCTCGCCGCGCTAGCACCGCCCAGAGATTGAGTTTGTCAGCGATCATAAAATAGGAATTGATTATTCCAGCCACCATTGATTAGGAAAGAATGCTTACTGCAGCAGCAGGGTAAAAGGTTAAGAGGAAATTGACCTTCTTCCTAGGTGACATAAAGTCATTAGGTAAATGAGATATTCACGCAAGAGTTGTAAGGTCATGCTCGATTTTATTTGTGGCCTGGAGAGTCGACCTGGAGCCGCGGCTTCAGTCTGAGACCTGAGCTCTTCGTTCTGCACCCGAGAACCCTCCCGAAGGCACTGAGGTCGCCGCGCCCTGCAGGGTAAAGGTGAAAGGTGACTTATTGTCCAGGGAATGCTCCTGAAGTGGGTGGGGTACCGGGGCTCCGGAGTTCTCACCTCCGTGCCGGACGCTCAGGTGCGCCAGGCTGACCGCGCCCCGCTGGCCCCAACTGCGCGGGCGCTAGGAACCCCACGCTCAGCGGACGGTGACAGCAAATTCCCTTCCAGAGCCCACCACGTCTCAGAGTGAAAGTGTTTTTTTTTTTTAAGAGAGTGAAAGAGGTATTTATGCACATATTTATCCCTTTAATTATAGGAATTAATCCTCTTATGACTAAAAGGTAACATCGAAGGACGTCCTTTTTGATGTAGAAAAGCCCCATTTGTGACTCACATTCAGACTGATTAAGGAATAATTATTGTTAAACGCTTTACAAGAGGAAAGTGTTTAATTGAGGGGCATTCGTAATTTTACGGCTTAGTACAAAATTAAACGTAATTAAAAACTCAGAAATTTCGAATGATTTTCCAATTATATTTATTGTTTCAGCTAATTGTTACACAAGGGTATCACTTCTCCCTAAAGGAATTAAAAAAAGAAAATAAGGCAGCCATACCTTTCCCAAATGTTCTCAAAGAGGCACCCGGGAGACCCCTCCAGCCAGGTACCCGAGGGGGGAATGCCCCTGTCCCCTGTCCCGCCAGAGTCCTGGCCAAAGCCCCTCCCTCCCCAAGGTAATGAAGTGTGGCAGTCCCTGTGTGAAGTGACGGCGCTTCTCTTCTGCACATCACTACAGCAAAATTGCAAGTATCTGCAAAGGCTGAGGAATTTCTTGAAGCAATGCTTGTCATACGGTGGAGAGATTAAAAAAAAAGAAAATAAAGAAAAAAAAAAACCTAAGTAAATACATCTCTCAGGTGGCGATCCCTGGATGCTTCTACTTTCCTAACTGTGGCAGGAGGGAGGTAACACGACTAGAAGATGTTTATACTTCAGCACACGAAGGCCTAAAGATGCGAGCTGCAAACTTTCTTTAGCTTTTCTTTCTTTTTTAAGGCAAGGATGAACATGGACAAAACTTCTCAGATTTTTTTTCTTGTTAATGCTGGATTGAAGGCGTAAAGCCAAGCTATCTTTGTGTGTTCTGCTCTTTTAATGTCCAAACAAACTTACAGCTACAGTAACAGGTTTATGAAATGTGTTTGTGTTACACAAAAACAAAAACACATCCTTACAGCTAGTCCAGAAGTGGTCCTGTCCTTTCTATCAGATTTCAGGGAATCCTGAAAAAAAATAAGAAGCATACAATTAGCCATACTGTGAGTTGATACATTTCAGGTAGTCTAGAAGGAAGATAGAGGGAATGTTTAGGTTTCAATAAGAATCTCTAATTTCTCTGGGAATTTTAGGATGGGGACTTCAGTGCTTCAGGCTTTCTATCCACCCTCTCAATGCACAACCCATAAAATAAATGCCTCTGATTTGCCATCCCAGGTGAAAATGGGAAGAATTAAAACTGTCATTTATGTTTCCAACTTGTGTCTTGTGACTGAGTTCAAAAGCTTTCAAAGGTAAAAACGTGTTGATCATTTATATGTATTCTTTTTCTGCCATTGCAGCTTTTAAGTAAAAAGAATATTATTTCCAAATTCGTTTGTCTTGGAAGACTTCAATATTCCAGGTAATTTAATGAGGGACTGTAATACCCCTGAGAAGTCTGGCTTATGGGGGCGGGGAGGAAGGTACAGTGAACACATTTTTTCTGCCCAAATAGTGTATTTTGGAGCTCGAGTGGGGGTACTTAAGCTTGACACTTTGTAACTACTTCAGTGCCATTTGAGAAAAGGGTTCTATAGGCAGAGAAAGGCGGATGCATCTCTTTGAAAGTTAGAAATGGTGAAAAAAGACAACGTGCAAAACTGAATAACAGAGGCAGTGCACAGGTTAGCTTAGGAAAAATTGCTAAATCCTTTGAAGGAACTGACACGGATTTTCCAGAGATGGTGTGGGGGATGGGGGAATCCTAGGGTGGACATTTTATGTAAATGAGCAAATTCAAAATGCAGTACAAATCCAGTAAAGTAAAACTGACAGTTCTGACAGTATTGACAACATAAATATATGTTTGAACACTGCACTTTCAGACACTTAACCGATGAAGCAATAAAAAAATTTCGACTACAATATTTCAAATAATCGACATTGATGTTTTGATACATCATTTTTATACTCTGAATCGATCTACCATTCTGGGGCTGGTCAATTTTAAGTAAAAATGGGCTGCAATTATTTGCACCTTGGCTAATGATGACCTACTAACAGTCCTCAATTAATTACAACCCCACGGTGCTTTCTCCTCTCAGCAGTGGGGGTGGGGGGCAATTCTTGGGGTAGAAAGCCCTGGAGAGTGTCCTCATTTCCCCTGCTTTTCCTTTTCCTGAGGGAGTCAGATTTCAGATTTGGGAATGGAGCTTTGTGTGGTTGATCTCTGATGCTTTGGACCAACTTCCACTCACCTATTGGGACTACCCGGGAACATGGTCCCCAGTTTTATTTTGCAAAGGCCAAACAAAATTTTGGAAAACGCATTCATATCTCTCCCTCAGGAGACATGTTTTTCCCAGGTTTTCAAGGGCTAAATGGAAGGGGTTTGCTCCAAGGGGATACTGAGGGCATCTCTCAGTCTGTGTGGGTGTGCGTGTGCTCAGTGTGCGTGTTGAGCATGTCAGAGAAGAATATGATTGAATCTTTGCTCAGTTCTCACCTACAGCATTCAGTTCTTAGTCAGTCAAGT
Organism: Myocastor coypus; assembly: GCA_004027025.1. Taxonomy (NCBI): domain Eukaryota; kingdom Metazoa; phylum Chordata; class Mammalia; order Rodentia; family Myocastoridae; genus Myocastor; species Myocastor coypus. The sequence continues at coordinate 60,218 of PVJA010007719.1, forward strand.
CACTCCTTTATCCTTTATCCCCTTTGACCTGCCCAACGACCACAGGGTGTTGGCTGTCACTGAAAAACAAGCCCCAAACAAGAAGAGGACGAAGGCAATTTGTGAGGCAGGAGGACGCTGTCCGTACTGCATCCAGCCGGCGGACTTTCTCCCGCGCTCTCTCTTGGCTCCTAGCCCTGTGGGTTTTCTAGACAGATTTTCTACTCCTTTTCTACACCCCTCCTTTCCAAATTTGGTGCCCTGGGGGGAGGAGCGCTAGGGATAAAATTGATTACTCGAAGAAAAAACAAAACCCAACAGGCCCGCTATGCAGGTTCGAGCGGTCTATAGTGTGGTGCGGTCACGAAGGCCATGGGCAAGCCCTCGCACACGGCTCCGACTCCGCACGGGGGGCCAGGCACCGCGACTCGCCGTTCCCACCCCTGTGAAGCCCCGACCTTTTTCAGAGGCGCACCTCTGCCTTCTAACCTAGAGCTTAGCTGGGCTCCAACAGCCAAGATTCCAGTGTCTGATTTCCTTCCTGCAAACTTTACAAATGCAGCTTTAAGGCTCTCGAGCCAACCCCCAGCAGAGAATATGGGGCTTATGCAACAAGTTCAGCAACACAACGGGGCTGATCGAGGGCCCTGGATGCGTGTGACCTGCGCTGGGGAGGGACAGGGACCCCGGAAGAGCAGCTGCGCCAGACCTGCGGTGGCAAGGCGGTCTCAGCCTCCAGGCCTGCCCTTTCCAATCTGTCGGCTCGAGAATCGGAGCCGGAACTAGAGAAGAAAATGAGAGAAGGGAAGGGGGTGGGGGGCGGATAACTGAGAGAAAGAGCGGAAGAGACCAGAGAGGAAGCAAGAGAACAAGGAAGGCAGCGCAGGGTGCAGGGGGAAACTGCAAGAGCAGGCGCACTGCGCGTTTGGAGCCCCGCCAGATAGCGCTAGAGGGCTATTTATTGAAACCCTTTCTTCCGCGAGATGGTGAAACGGCTAAAATTGGGAGAAATTAAGACAAGGCAAAAGGAAAGAAAATACAATGAGCCCGTTCTAGCCCATTTGTTAAATAAAGTATAGGGGTTATTTATTGTTGTTAATTGCCTCAAGAAGAACCCATAGTAGCCTAAGTGGGAAAAACAGTAATAATAATAATAATAATAATAATAATAATAATAATAATAATAATAATAAACCTGTAAACAAAAACAACACAAAAGCAAAAAAAAAAATCAAGCAAAAGAAAAAGATTCTGTTGATCTCAGCTAGAGGGAAGGAAGTTAACAGATTAGGAAATGAAGAGAATTTTCTTCAGTCCAACTTTCAGAGCTGCTAGTTACACTGCTGGGAAGGTCAAGAACAGTTCAGAAGGATGAGCCGAGGTTTACAGGTTTACGGAGAGGAGAGATTTTAAAAGTAATAGATGGCTCCAAGGGGTGGGGGTGGGGAGACAAACTCGTTATTGGAAATGCCAAATAAAATATATATCAAAAATTCCAACTGTCAGCCAGCAGGTCTGGGGTAGAAGACAGCCCCTTCAGCCTTTGTCCCAGCAACGCTGGGCTCAGGGCTATTTTGCAGGACTGCAATTAAACTCCTTGAAGAACAATTTAGAAATGCTCTGGTAAGCTTTTAGGAAAGAGCTAAGAGTACAAAAATTCAACGTGTTCTTTAGAGCTCAAAGAAAACTTGTGTGGCTGGAGAGAAAAGATCTGTGACTGAAGGAAAGCCCAGAGGAAGAAAGAGATAACAAAAACGTTTTAAAGTCTCTTATACTTGCTTAGTTCAGTAATGCGAGGGAGGAAAAACAAAATCGCTTCATGTGATATTTTACTTTTAAATACTGACTTGGTTTTCTACTAAAATCCGTGGCATTTCACACATCTAGCTTTTATTTTAAACTGTAGTTTCCTTTTACTTGAAAGAATCTGTGCAAAAATCAAAGGAATAATTCATATCTTTCTTTCAAACCAAAGTACAAAATATTCCCAATCAAAACATTAACTAAAGTTACAAACAAGATTAAGGTTTGGTTTATTTGTTCCTCTAGAAAGGCATCAATTGTTCTAACTGTTGTAAGAAGACAAAAAGGATTTAAACTCGGAGATTTTAATACACAGATTAGTACTTTAGCACTCACTGTTCTGAGGAATTTGGAGTTATCTGTGTGAAGGATCTACAACTTTTAAGTGAAGGGGAAAAAAAGATAAAAAGAAACATAGGGTTCTTGTGGAGCAAGAGTAAATGAACCTCAAATGAAGTCTTAGCTTGTAAATGTTCCTTTCAGATTAACTACCTTTCATAAAGCCAGTGTCCTTCAAATTAAGAAACTGCAGGGAGATTAAATTATACTTTTAAAATCCTGAATGTTACCTCTAATGACATTAAATGTTGGACCAAAAAGGAAAACCAGAAAAGAAGCTGTTTTCAGAAGTCTTGGGGATGCTTCAACAAGAAAGGGGAGATTAAAACCAGACTCTTAAATTTGTGAGGCCCAATTGGATCTCCCATTCACTTCCACCTCCTTGGTCCCCTCCTTTTCACTTCTTTTTTAATGCAGTGCTCTCACCCCCTACTCCAAAGCTAAGTAGCTGATTTGGGATTCTGAAGAAATAGGTCTCACCGTCAGTATTTGTTCTGGGGTACTTGTAAAATGCGATTTGTAGAGGTCTTTAGCCTTCTGATTGTCTTGGAATTGTTTTTACTGAAACAGATCTTTTGCAGTTAATGAGTCCCCACGCAGCTGGACAGCTCCTCTCGGACACTGAGAACTCTAACCCCAAAATGACCCCAATTTGACACCGCAAGATGAAATTTTACCGCCTGTTAAAACCATTTCCAGCCTGGGCAGAAGGAGCTGACTGCTGAAGGAGGTCCGTGGTGCCTCTTCTGACCCCCATCTCTTGCATGTCTTAGGCCTGCCCCACCCACTTTCCCATCTCCCCAAAGGTGGGCAAGCAAAGGAGCCTCCAAGCTTGGATGGCAGGTGTATGGCTGGAAATGCGGAAAGAAACCGGAAGGAATGGTCACTGCACTGCTGTGGAAGGCTTTCTACAGGACTGGAAACCTGTGGGTGGGGAGGCAATAAAATTCCTAAGTAGCAGATGAGCTTTCCTTGGGTATGTTAATAAAATACCCGCAAATCGGTGACTATAGGTAACAGCAGTCCTTTAAAATCATCAGACTGATCTGGGACTAACTCCCTGAATCAACTCTAATTTGATCTTGTGTGGTATTCACGACACTGGGTTGCCATTTTAAACTGACAATTTCACAAACAACAAGCTGGTTGAAATTTTTTAGTTGCAGAATTAGGGGTCTCCTTTCAAGCAACTGCTGAATTTGAAAACTATATAGATGTCTTTCAGCAGAGAGACCCTTTTAGGACTCTCATACTCCTTAACTAAAAGTCTTAAAAGGCTATGATGAATGTTGGACACAATCATAAAATGCCATCTCTCTCCTTCCTACACCTATCCAGATTGTCCCACTGTTTACTTTAATGTATTCAATAAAATGCAAAAGAAATAACACAATGTTAGCGAGAAATAAAGGAAGTAGGGGAGCTCAGATTAAAATGCCTTCTACATTGCCCAAAATATAAAGACTTTTCTTCTGTTGTGAAACCCAAGATTAGTACAGATAAATGGTTATTATATTAATTGATAAAAATCTATTTGAATGGCTTTTAGCTGCACTGCCATAAAAGAAACATTTTTTAAAAAATGCTAGTAAAGTTTTTCTAAATCAAAGCTATAGGGATGCACAGCTACTCTGTCAATGTTACTATGAAAAAAAAGAAACGTAAAGGAAACACAAGGTAGGAAAACGTGCAATGTTTAGACTACGCAGTGCACAGGTTCTGACTGAAGAAGATCTTTACAAAAAGAAGGGTTTATCAAGTTAACTGAGGAGTTTCTTTAAAAAGTAAAAGTAACTGTAGTTTACTTAGCAGGACATCTAAAAGAACAATAATCTCCTCGGCGTCAGTGAATACCTAAAGCTGAATTTAAGAACAACTGAAGGGGTAAACACCGAAAAACTGAGTATAAACTTCTCAGCCAGGGGCGCTCCACCGAGAACTTGGACCCACCGACATCTACAACTCTACAGAGTCTACAATGCTCTGCAGCAAGACCAGATTGTGCGAGCTCTCCTCTCCCTCTCTGCTTCTTCTGTACTATCGCAGCTAGTTCTCTTGAAATAAAATTCTGGAGACCAACACTTTGAGACTTCTTTTTTACTCACCTTTTAAAAATACGTCGACCAGCACCTCCGCGTCAAATGAGGATATTTTTAATCTTGAGGTTCTAGGAAAAAAGACAGACAGAGAAAGAGATAGAGGAAGTGGGGAAGGAAACCCCCTCCCCAAACCTGCAGGCTTCCCATCCCAGGCAAATAGGCGGAAAACCTCGGCCAGACTCCTCTCCAAAGCTACCCCAGCTCCGCGGTCGCTGCTCAGGCCACGAGAGCAAAAACCTCTCAGACCACAGCCTCTGTGCCCGGCGCTTCGCGATTAGCGCTTCTGCCAGCCCCTGCAAACTATCTTTCTTTATATGTGAGGGCCGATTTCCCGCAGACATCATTGTTATGATGGCTCATTTAATCAAACTGTTTAATTGCTCTGGTAATCACTATCATCATCACAGGTGCTCCATCATTCATCATTTTTGGAGGGCTTTATTGACCTCCGGAGCTCATTCCCTAGCCCTGTTAAAACGAGGCCAAATTTCTCTGACTCTGCTTGGAGTCTCTGTAGGCTTTCTATCTTAGCCTCGTCGGTGTTGTCCCAAAGAGCTTTCAGTGAGGCAAAGATGAAAAGGGGGCCAAAAATAGCCCTCCCACCTCTCTCTCTCAATCTCTCTCTCTCTCTCTCTCTCTCTCTCTCTCTCTCTCTCTCTCTCTCACACACACACACACACACACACACAAACTTTCCGCTCCCTAACCACTCCTATCCCCCCACCCCCGCCCCTGAAGGAAAGTCCGGCCAAAGCAGCTCCTGGGCCACCGGTTATTTTGTATTTTCCAGAAGAGGGTTTCAGACTTGCAGAGGGAGGTGACTGTTGAAGAACGGCTTGTTCCCTGCTCTGGGCCGGGAACTTGTACAAGAGTACCCGCGAAATTTGGGGAACCCGCTTGCGGGGTTGGGGCGCGCGGCGCTCTGGGTGACCGTAGCTCCGCCCCCAGCTCCGGACTCCGCAACTTTAGTCCCAGCCGCTGGGAGACCCGCCGTGCAGAGGTAAATTAGGGTGCACTCTGAGACAAGCATTGGACAGAACTAAAGTCGGGTGCAGTTTGGGGCAGGCACTGGACCGGACATCTGCCAGAAATCGTTTCCACACTAGTAGGGCGGGGTAGCTACCTTCCTTCCCCACCCTTTCTTTTCCTTAGGGAAAAAGTTGCTTCGGAGCCAGTCGCTTCTTCCCGAGACGGCGAGGTCTCCCCGGTGTAATTAACACTTCCTCCGGCCGGCGCTCCCGGGCTGCGCCACGGGCGACAACAGCGGAGCTTCCCGGGAGCGCCAGCTCCGGAGCTTGGCATCTTCTCTTCCCCTCTCTTGTTCTCCTGGCCCCGAGTCTTCCCCGCCTGGGCTCCCCAGCTCGCTGTGAGCCCCACTTGGGAGGCGCACTCCAGGCGCGCGCACACCCACCCACACAGCCCTGGCTACGTTGGCCACCCGATGCCCCGCGGCTCCCTCCCAACTCCGCCGCGGCCCCCGGCAGCCTGGGCCGCCGCGGTCTGCACCGCTGGGACGGAGTGTGCTCAGACTTAAGCTGGTCTCTCCTGGAGCTGGGGGGCGGGGGGGGGGCGTCATACTCATAACAAGGGTCCTGGATCCGCGCAGGGAAGAAAGTGCCACTTGGAAAACAAAACAAACTAGAGGCCGGCGTGGTGGCGTCCGCAGAGCCTGCTCACAAGATGTTAGCAAGGAGATTTCGGGGCGCTGTGGTCGGCGTGCAGAGGAAGGGGTACTGCGGAATTAAAAGGAACAAAAGCGAGAGCGCCTTGCCAAACGTGCACGACACGACCCAGTTAGGCAGGAGCCGGGGTTATGGGAAAATAAAGTAGAAGTTAGTTTTTAAAAATAATAAATGAAAAGACCTGAGGCTGTACCGTACTTTCCCTGCGGCTTTCTGCAGTTTCCTCTCTGCGCTCTCCCTGGCCTCTTCTTTCTCTGTCTCTGCCTCTCGCGCTCCCCCTCTCCCTCGTCCTCGCTCCCCATTCGCTCTCGCGCGCGCCCGCCCGCGCACGCACGCCGCGCGTCCCCGCGCCCCCGCGCCCCCGCCCGCTCCCTCCGCCCGGCGGCCCCGCGGAGCAGCGGGCGCGCTGATTTGCTCGCCGGCGCGGCCCCAGCCTCCCCTCCCCCCGGCGCCCGCCTCCCGGGCCCGGGCCGTCCGATCGCACTCGCCGCACATCAGAGGCTCCGCGCCGCGCGCTCCTCCTCGCTCCCGCTCCCCGCTCCCGGGATGTGTCTCCGCCGCGCCACGGGCTATGGCCACCACGACTTCCGGGTTCCGTCATTTCGTTCTCCCGCCGCCGACCCGCGCCGCCCAACTGAGGCTCTTCTATAAGCCCGGCAGCCGCCAACCTGCCAACACCTACTGACACTCACTCATCTCCCAGAGAGAAAGAGAGCGCAAGAGAGCGAGAGAGCGAGAGAGAGCGAGCGCGAGTGAGAGCGAGCGAGCGAGCGCGCGCGAGAGGGAGAGACAAAATACCTACGGGAAAGGGGGGGAGGAAGTCCAATTTTTGCAAACTATTCGGTTTTTTCTTGATTTTTCTCCCCGCTTTTTTTTGAACAATACTTTAAACAGAGAGGATCCTATTAGCGATACCGCGGGGGCAAAGCTAAAAGGGGGGAGGGGGGAAGAAAAATTCAAGAAGCAGAAACCCCTCGTGGAGTTTTACTGGAAGAAAAAAAAAAAAACGGGTCTGAAAGATTCCTCCTCTTCATCATCATCAACCATCATTCATTCACTACCTTGACATTCCGGGCTTTGATTGACATCTGGAGTGGCAAAAAGCCATGAAACGCGACAGTTCGGTTACATGTGGGCTGCTGACGGGCCGCTCCTAACCTTCACTTCGGGGGCTTGAAAATTTTTTTCTCCTTTTTCTTCTTTTTCTTTTCTTTCTTTCTTTCTTTTTTTTTTTTCCCCAACTGAGAGGAACAGAAGAGAAAGAGGGGGAAAGGAGTACCGAAGAGGGGGAGGTGGGGAGGGGGGAGGAGGAGGTGGAGGAG